>SKCR01035297.1:0-116362 GCA_019454045.1 Zanthoxylum bungeanum | reverse complement strand
AGATGTACACAATAATTCTCAGATGCTAACCTGAGCCCGGGTCTTTTTCAACTGCTTCAACACTGTATCCCCATCAGCATTCTCTGCACTTTCCACCACTTCTCTACCATCGGTCAAGGCTTCGTTACATTTTCCGCCACATCATTGTAAAAGCGGCCGCTGCGGGTCATTCCCTCACTTCTTCCTCATCACTACTGGAGAAGTTAGCCAAAAGTTCATCCCCTGCTCAATTTCATCTTCACTATTACTATCCCAGATTCCCAGGAAAAGGCTTGAGGTGGTGAAAGGTTTTAAGGACCAGGTTTCTGGTAGGCCGGAGTTTATCATGTAGGTTGGGGGTGGTACCACGGTAATTGGGTAAGGATTTTTGTGGGTATCAGGCTTGTCTTTGTTTTGGGTCGTCGGGTATTTTCTTGGAGTCTATTAGGTCTTGGATTTCATGGCAGAGTCGGCGCAATTATTAGTGTCATGGCCTTTCTGTTGGTGGAAGTGACAGTAAAGGTTTAGGTTATAATGTGATGGTGGGGATGGGTAATGGTTTGGCTTCCAAAGGTTTCAGAAGTCCTTGTCTTTTCAATTTCTCCAACACCTTAGACAAGGGTCTCCCCAAGTTGGAGAACCTCCGATTCGGATGGCAGCAATCTCCGCAGAAACAGGTTTGGTACCCGATGTCTCCCCAACAGGCCTCCTACTTATGCCATAAAACTTCCTGTTTTCCGCCTCTTTCTCTTCAATGTCCATGACAGTTTCCCTCACTGCCGAAAGTCTGTAATCATGGAGGTCATCCTCCTCAGTTTCCCATAGATGGAGGGTTTGGTGCCCTTGATAATCATCTTAATTTGGTCATTCTCAGAGGGCCTAGTCTTCATTTTCAACAACTGACTTCTCCATCGGTCCACATACTTCTTGAAGCTTTCCTCCGGCTTCTGCTTAGTGTTCTCCAAACACGGAGTGACAAATCAATCTCCAAGTCCGTGACATATTGCTTTAGAAAATCATCAGCCAACTCCCTCTAATCTTCCCTAACCTTCTTCTCAAGGCTGTGATACCAAACTACCGGCGCCCCTTCAAGTGACATTCCAAACATTTTCTGCACCTGACGCTTGGATAAACCCACTGAACTCATAACTGAAACATTCTGACGGAGATGGACCCTCGGATCCCATTCCCCATTGAAACTTAGGCCATCGGCCCCATCTTGTTGACTGAGCCTGGCAACTGTTCTTCAAATGTCATTGCCTCATAATCCAACAACTCTTCATATTTACCCCTCATCTTGTGGGTAAATGTTTCAAACTGATCCTGAAGTTTCTGAAATTCTACCGGAGACCCAATCATTCTGCCTGTTGCATATTCTGCCATGTCGTCATCAAAAGCGGGAATCTCATCCCCCAACCCATTCGGAGGCTCCTCATGCCTCACATTCTCAGAATTCCCCCCCAGCACGGGGCACAGCCATACCAGCCACAGCAGTAGTCAGGGCTTGCAACTGTTTAGTGATCTTGGTGAGACTGTTTTCCAACTGATCCATACGGGATACCTCATTATCGGATGTACTCATATCTGTTCTCGGTATTTTGGTGAGTCTCGTCCCTTCTCTAACCCAAACGGTATCTATGATGTCTCTTTTTTGAGACATAGAGGGTGTTAACATGATGTATGTATGTATGAGGTGCATAAGATGCATATAACATATAGAACATACTAAATCAATTAAAAAATTTCAAACAAATCGGCCCATTATCATTTTAGAAGCTTTTGGGCTAATGTCATAGGAGTGAACTCGTCCCAGTTTAAATGGCCCAACGAGTTCACATCTCATGGCAAGGAGCCCAACTAAATCCAAATGGTAATGTTCCGAACACAAGCACAAATGGCCCATCAATATTTAGAGGCCTTGGCCCAATCGTCATAAGATACGTTCTTGTCCCAGTTTAAATGGCCCAACAAGCTCATATCCATGACAAATGGTCCAAATGGATCCAAACGACGATGTTCCCAAACAATAAGCATAAAGATAATTCAAGCATAAAATAGTAAATTCTACAAGGTGGCCTATCAACATTTCAGAAGCTTTGGGCCTAATGGTCATAGGATACGAACTCGCTCCAGTTTAAATGGCCCAGCAAGTTCGCATTTCTGACAAAAAGCCCAACTGCATCCAAATGAGGATGGTCTACAAGCACATGCTCAAGGAAATAATTATTACTTTAGCCATACAACCCCGGTCTATGGGTGGGTTCATGAGAGTACAGACAAAGACTCTTGCTGGTAAAGGATTGCCCACAACTAGGTCTCCCCACTCAAGGGTTCGAGCAACCAAGCAAGCGCACCTTTTTTATACCTTGCGGTACGTGCCAACAAGTCATGGTGTGTGACTAACTGTCAAATGGATTTCTTGTTGCAGATTCCCCAGAGGGAGGATGGAGCGAACTCTCTTAAATACCCAAGCCTCTTAGGCTCTTATCGCTTGGTGACAGGAATAAGCAACAAGTCCTCCAAATTAGTCTGTCACAAAAGGCCAAGAGTAGTGACTATTTAGGTGCCTCCACAGCTTTTCCTCGAAAATTAATGAATGAAGGAAGACATCAAACCATTATCTAGCCTTAAAATGTCTTTGATCAAACCCTCATTTCATCCACTATAGACATGGTCAATTAAAACAAAAATCCAAACATTACAAGACAATATTTCGGGGCCGATTCTCTATCCCCAGTGGAGTCGCCAGACTGTAGACAACAGAAACTGGGCGACGCATGCTGTTTCGGGCTCGCGGCCCGGTTGGGAGTACGGAGTAGCCACGGGGGACTAAACCGGAGAATGATGGAGTCGCCACCCGGTGTGAACCGGGAAAATGAGATTTAAGGCCGCACTCACCCCTCGCAAGGGAAGACCTCAAAACCGTTGGGTTCGGAATGGTCCCTTACTTATGTCACTTGTAATGAAAGGATTTGTGTAATTTAATCAAGCCTAAGTAACACTTATTTCCAAGAATATCATGCTTCTAAATTCACATGCGCAAAAAAGATAAAACTTACACCTAGATTTGCATATATCCTACTTCTAAGTTCACATGCTCGAAAGTAAGTCAAATTAACGGCAAATATACAACTTCATAGGCATATTGTATTCATGAAAATGCAAGCACGTCATAATCACATAAGCACACATAAAAGGGAATCAAATAATGGCGAACATGTAATTTCATAAATATTTCATACACGCGGAAGCATAAACAAATAACCATTACATATTCATGCATAATAAAAGGAGTCAACTAAGTCCATGTGTAACACGTTTCATATAACCTATGTCTCAGTTTTACATACAACCTATTTGCATATAATCTAGTTCAAGTTTGCATGCATCACGGTAGATTAAAGTAATGACAGATATACAATTTCACAAACGCATTATTAATGGACATGAGAGTGCAAACAAGCACTAATTGCATAAGCGTACATATTAAAGGGAGGAGATTAAGTGCATAATGTAAAAAAAAAAAAAAAAGACAATTAAAGAGACAATCATACGTGAAATAAACGTGCCATGATGCGATTTGAAAGATAAATAATGGAGATGAAAGAAAAGAGTTGCGACATATGCCCACATCTATATAGGACCTTAAGTGTCCGATTGAACGTATCTCATATTCATTAGAATACACTTTGTCCGGCGCGGTGAAGTATCGTGGCAAAGGATTTTTAACCCCTCGAAATGGAGGACCTTTCATCCGACTTACTAAGCCCATGCGCAATACAATATGATGCATGATCATGCGAAAAGATGGCATACAAAGAAAAAAAGCAAATAACTGAATACAAGGCGCGGCGAAGCATCATGGTAAAGGATTTTAACCTCTACAATTAGAGGACCTTTCATCGCACTTGCTAAGCCCATGCGCAATTAACACAATGCATACATATGAAACAAAAGTGAATACAAAGATATCCGGCGCGGCGAAGCATCGTGGTAAATGATTTTAACCTCTTCAATTAGAGGACCTTTCATTGCACTTACTAAGCCCATGCGGTTATCTCAATGCATATATATATGAAACAAAAGTAAATACAAAGATATCAGATTTCGTATACCCGATTAAACATGTCTTACATCCAATCGAATACACATCGTCCGGCGCGGCGAAGCATCGTGGTAAAGGATTTTTAACCTCTTCAATTAGAGGACCTTTCATCGCACTTACTAAGCCCATGCGCTTATCTCAATGCATATATATGAAACAAAAAGGTAAATGTAAAAATCGGATTTCGTATACCCGATTGAACATATCTCACATCCAATCGAATATACATTGACCGGGCGGTGACGCATGAAGCATCGTGGTAAAGGATTTTTACCTCCTTCAATTAGAAGACCTTTCATCGCACTTACTAAGCCCATGCGCTCGATCATATCATTACACGAACAAATAATATGCGGAAATTAAATAACGAATAATAAACACATCAAAACAACATAAAACAAAATATGCGCTGTTTGCTCAAGTGGTATGTGGAGTTGTATCCCGAGTGCAGATCATACTACCGTCCATTCAGAATCGGCTATGAAATTTACGTCCGGGTTTCCATCCTATATACCACAAGAGGCGACACATTTTTCATTTTAATCAAGGGCCACAACACACATCATATTCATAATACATGCATATTTATCTACTCAAGGGCCACAACATGCATCTTATCATAATAATCATGCGAACAAAACTCAATAAATAATAAAAATAAAACAGAAAACGAATGTGGAAAATACCCTCAGGTCTAACCTTTTTGCCGACTTTCGGACTTGTGTTTCACGGAGATCGGAAGGGGTAAAGTTCCTCAACTTCTCCGGTTCACTAGTTTAACGTCTTAACTCACTGTTTTGTTTACTGTTTTACCTCCGTTTTGCTGCTGTTTTCTCTGTTTTTTGCTTACTGTTTCAGGTCTTGTTTTGGTGTTTTAGTGGACTGTTTTAGGTGTTTTTCTAAAGGCTTTAAGTGCAGTTTTTTTTGTGGTTTCTTAAGGAGTAAATATGCAGTTTTTGTTACTGGTTTGGGGTATTTTCGGGGACTGTTTGGGGGCTAAATCTTGGTGATGTGGCTGCTTGTTTTGCGTGCATGTTTGTGTAGGGGCGCTTGTTTTGGTGTTTTTGGCGTTGATGTAGCTGTTGTTTTTAAGGCTTGTTCCGGTGATGTGTGGGGGTTTACAGGGATGGTTTTCATTGGTGATTAAGGGCTGTTTTGGTGGGTGTGTAGTGGCTCTAAAATTTCGGCAATAGGGGGGTGAAAGGTGGTGATATTCTCGGTAATTGATGAGGAGATGAGGAGAAATTTTTTTTGTCTTGCTTCTTTGTCTTTTGCGTGAATTTGGAGGGATTGGAGAGGGCTTGGGCGTGGACTAGAGAGATGCTAGGGCTTGGGCGTGAATGATGATCTTGTGAAGGGGGGATGGCTTTGGTTTAGTGTTGTTTATATAGAGGAGGGTTAGGGTTTCTCCTTGTCTCACAAGGAAGGGATTTTGGCATTAAAGATTGGATTTGATTTGGTGTTGGACAAGGAAAGTCAAAGATTGAGGGGGGACAAGATTGTTTTGGTTTAGGAAGGTTGAATATTCAATTTGCTTTGTTTAGGCATGATATTTGTTAACTTAGGCATATAATATTTTTGTTTAGGAAATTAGAATTTGTGATTTGTCTTAAATAAGTATGATTTTATTTAATGTCTCTTTTAATTTGTTAGGATAGGATTTAATTTAATATTTCTTTAATTTGGTAAATGATTTAATTATTTTATTTAATTCAATTACATTATTTAATTTAATTTGGGTGTATTTTAGAGGCCATGCGTGTGTGGGCCTAGATGGTGGGTGGGCGTGGACTTTGTCTTGGTGGGTTATGTGTGTTGTGTTGGTTTGGTGAGTGGTTTGGGCCAAGATTAAAAGGTTTACGGGTTTTTTAGGCCAAATGTGCTCTAGACGGAGGTCCAACAAGTGAGCTTGATGCTAAACAAGTGAATAAAAAATCTAACGAAATATCGATTCCCTTCCGACGACCGTTTCCCGCAATATCCTTAACTAAAAAAGGTAGCGCCTCCAACTGAGACTCATCATCGGGTTTCACATGCAAAAATGCAATGTCTACACCTATGCGTTAGTATACAAAAGCTTTCATTCGGTATTAGAAGGATACTGTGATGCTAGTTGGATAATTAGTGTTAATGATAACAAGTCAACGTCTGGCTGGATTTTCACTTTAGATGGAGGAGCTATTTCATGGTCTTCAAAGAAACAGACGTGTATAACTCACTCTACTACGGAGTCTGAGTTTATTGCTTTAGCAGCTGGAGACAAAGAGGCATAATGGATAAGAAATTTATTACTAGATATAAATTTGTGGCCACAACCGATGCCAACTGTCCTTTTGCACTGTGATAGTGAAGCGACTATGTCTATAGCATTTAGCAAGATTTACAATGGAAAATCTAGACATATTGCTTTAAGACATGAGTACATAAGACAACTAATTTCTGATGGTATCATCACAGTTGTCTATGTAAGGTCCAAAGACAACCTTGCTGACCCATTGACTAAAGGACTCTCTAGAGATATGATAATAAGCACATCGTGTGCTATGGGTTTAAAGGTAATTTGATATGTCACTAATAATGAGAACCTTACCTCTATTGTTGTTCAATAATTCTAGGGGTTTAAAAGGTAACAACAAGTTATAGTTTGTGACAGCTAACAAGTACTAGAAATTATAGTACTTAAGGAAAAGATGGTGAGTATAAATTACTCTTAATGAAGAAAAGAAACAGAGTTCGGTTAAGAACTAAGTAAGTCCAAATCAAGGACTTGATTAAATTTTCACCAATGTAAACACAATAAGTGGTGTCGCTTCAATCAAAGTTTGGGATATTAAATTTTGTAAGTGTTTATGAATTCAGGAGGTAGCACAAGGCCATATTATGGTGCTAAAGCTCACGGTGAACATATTAAGAAGTGGACTTGATTTAAGTGTTTAATGTGTATAATTTTTTCCGTTTTGTCAATTAAGGAATTGAGGTTTAAAGAGTATTAATCTAACCATCAATTTCGACAAAACTTGAAATGCTTTTATACGAGTAGTAGGTTAAAGTCGAAAGACACCTATTATATACATTAAAGTTTAAATCAAGCATATAAACCACTAACTAAGTGGGGGTTGTTAGACAATTAATGATTAAGTTATGAGGAGATAAGAGAATAAAAGAATCTCACATCTAAAATTTACAAAAGGAAATAAGTGTTTAAATACATTTATTGGTGAGAATTTTGGAGGGAAACACAAATTTGACTATGAATTAATATTATATATTATATAGTCAAAGATGGGCATTTGGGCCTTGGGCATATAATTAATTACCAATTAATGCTTTTTCCGAAATTAATTATTTTAATTACTTTATGTTATATGCTATGACAGTTTAATTGGAACATGAAGTGTCTTTTGCTAAGGGTTGTGTTGGGGTTGGTGCTCACAGCGCCAATTTCCGGTTGTATTTCCTTGTAAATACTTCTGTAAAACAATATTATTATGAATAATATATGCATTTTCTTTATATAATGAATCTTATAATATGGTAAAGACGTAATGACTCTAGAATGATTAGTCATGATACAGTTGCAAAAGCGTCGCAACGGACATTGACAAGTATCATGACGTAGTCATTCTCAGACAGTTCCTGGTCAAGGTTACACTGCTTGGTCAGTATAGTAAACCCGTTGAGACCGGTACAAGTCGTATACTGGAATATACGATTCCAATGGTTTTGTCAATGAACCATAAGTCTTGGAGACTAGTATAGACATGTAGGTGTTTATAGCGGATAAAACACTGAACGACTCACCGAAGATTCTTAATGGGTGGTACACCAACGTCAATAAGAATCTTCTTGGGTTGAGTAGCACTTGTGATTCTTAGACTTGAGATGCCATTGTGGGCTCATGAGACATCTTCTACACTTAGATGGCAGTCACGTCACCGATCTATTAAGATCAGACCTCCGCCTGTTCGTTGAGCGTAGATAGATCCTCAGGGTGTCCTGTGTGTGTCAAGATAGGATCCGTTAGTTCTGTGTAACAGAGCATAGGTAGTCCATATAATTAGCAATCAGATAAAACCATGGCCCGTGGTAAAGTTTAGAAGCTAGTTCTAAAATTCTTGTGAGATTGCTAATAGAATAGTCGACTGGATAATCCCCATAGAGATTTGACGTTTACATCTATATCTCTGGGATACATCCGGATACCTATGACGGAGGAATTAAACATTTTCCATGACCTCGACTTGTATGATTCAGCCAGGTTATCCGTGATCGTCATAATTTACGGGTGGATAAATTATGGACACGAATTGGATTTTGTGACGGATATGTCTGAATCTAGAGAGTCTCAATAATGAAATAAACTCGTAGAGCACTAGAGCAACACTAATAAATAATATTGATTGTTTATAAAGTCGTTTAAAGGTTAAACGTAAAATACATGTGTAGGGACCTGATAGTCATTTCTTTAATTGTTGTGTATTTACATTTAATACTTGATTATTTTAATACACATTAATTAAATGTCAAATTGAGATTTTTGACTTATATCATAAATGAATATATGTATTTGATATTTAATGTAAATATAATACATATATTTAAGATATTTGTATTTAATTAATTATTTAATTGTTAAATGATTAATATAATTAAAATATAAATATCTTAACTTTAGATATTGTTTGAAATGATTAAAGTTGCATTGTTGACTTAAATAAATATCTTTAAAGTTGTTTAGATATTTAATATGCTTTATCAAATGATTGTGAAATGAAATGGAATTCAAATTTGTTGTATATGATTGCATGAAATTCGGCCAAGGCATTTTTTGTGCAAGTATAAATTGTTTTCATTTCATTTTCATTTGGTTAACCTTATACACTTTTCAAAAACTCCATTAAAGAGAAAACCAAAGAAAAAAGGTGAAGAAGAAAAAGATAAACCTAAAGGAAAGCTTGGATTTAGTAAGTTTTTCAAACTTACTATTAGATATGAAATTGTTTCTTATGATCTATGCTTTAACATATGATGTTTTTAAGTTATTCTTTTCTTTATTTCTTGTGTTTTGATGATGGAAAACTTTGTTGAAAGTGTTGAGCATGTATGATGAAGAAAGCTTGTGACTATTGTAGTTGTAAGCATTCTTTTAAGGTTTTGGAAACCATGTTGCTAATCTAGAGTTGTTGATCCACTATAAGATGACCTAGATTTGATCTTGAGTTGTTTCATTGTGTTGAGACTTGGATTGGATGTAAGAAATATGATTGAAGTAATTGATTTAGAGTATTAAGTCTAATTGTCCAATTTGTGGAAATTGAAAAAATCAGGGTTCATAACTAATTCCAAATTTGGGGCTTTTCATTTATGTGTGTAATTGGATGTATATAAGATGCCATATAAAGTTTCATGTTGATTGGATTACATCTTGATGTGTTTTGATGCATGAAATGACAAAAGGCACAAATTGCCTTCCTTAGGAGGCTCTCGGCCAAGATATAAGAATTAGGGGATTTTGGTTCTTTTGGGTTTTGATGATTCAAGCATGCTAAGTTCTCCTATAAATGATTTAGAATCATTCAAAATTGATTTGATCAATTTCAGACTAAAATGGACAAAGTACCAATACAAGGGTAATTCGGTAAATTCACTTTAATATGATTCATTTGAATTTTATTTCATAATTGATTATTGGATAATTAAATAAATATGTTTATTTAATTAATCCGATAAAAAGTTTTGAAATCTGAAATACGATTTTCACGCTTCCGCTGCGTTACCGGATTCAGCCCCTAGAAAAACCCCTTCAGGTTGCCTACAGTTTATAAATACCTTTGAAATTCCAGAATTCTATATACAGAAAATCTTTTCTCTTCTCTACAACTCTTTTTTTTTTTTTTTTTTTTTTTTTTTTTTTTTTTTTTTTTTTTTTGGTTCTGGGAGAAATTCCAGATTTGCTATCTAGAATTTCTGTTCAGGCTTTGTAGAAATCCTAGAGGGATACTGCCACAAACCCGGAAGCATTTATAAATGGGGCATTTATTCCTTAAGGATAGTGACTACATTATCAAAGCCATATTTGTATTGCTTTCGTGCTTCCATTATTTCTAACATATTTTTGTTATGATTAATGATAAATACAAAGGTTTTTTTTTTTATATATGAATTATGTTATATATATTGACATAGCATCGTATGAGTAGTTGAACGAAAACGTAACATGATACATATAATTTATTATGTCACATTGTCTTTTTTTTTTTGGAATCATTGGAAATCTCAGACGGTCATAAACTTATAAAAAAAAAACATACTTTATGGATTCGAACCCATGACCTTAAGGTGAGATTATGAATCTTACTGGATTCGAACCCATGACCTTAAGGTGAGATCATGAATTTTACACTACCAAACCATGAGAACATGTCACATGTCACATAATCAATATTAACTAAAAATAATTATAACTACGACAATAACTAACAGAACATGCAGGGGGTAGCTGCATGGTTCTTGTCTTAATATTAATCATCAATGATTAAGGCAGCGGAAAACACTTGAGACCCTCATTTTTTTAATTTAATTTAATTTAATTTTACTTACTTTTAATAATAACCGATTATAATTGGTGTTAGAGAAAGATTTTTATTTTTGTAATGAGAAGTCAGACACAGATCCAAACATATTATTATAAAAACTTTTGTTCCACTTTCTGATCTGTCTTACATTTTTTTTTTCTAACGCAATACTATGACTTTCATAACAAATTTTATTTATTTTATTTATTGTCTTGTCTTTAAGATGTAATCAATCTTATATAATTGAGCCCCCATTGCCACCTAATTTACACTGATAATCTATTACACAATTATTAATTTTATAATTATTTAATTAGAGTTTGAATTGAAATTTAAAACCTTGGATTAGATGTAAGCAAAGGCAAAGCCAAGAGGAGGCCGCCAAATGATTTTTGTTTTGAGCCCAATATTAATTGGGCTGGACATGATAAATTACAAGCCTGGTTTTCGGTGTCACTCTCCATTTTTAATTATTAAAATAATATTATATATTATATAGTTTGGATACCTAATTTTACATGACATTTGTCATTTATGGATAGGTGTCATAACATGAACGATGAATAACCTATAATTTAAATGTTTTTATTTAATTATTTATGTATGAGTTAAGAGTATCAATTCAAAATTTAAAAAGTTAGTTTTTCCGATATCTTGAAAGCAATAATACTTGAATTTGAGATTATACTTTTCCAAATCTGCCCTATTTACCAACTCCATAGGATCTTCCGTTCATTTTCTCAGACCTGTTGTCTCAAGTTATTTGTTGCGGGCATAACTTCTTATGGGCATCCAAAAACACTCAAATTTAAGCCTTTTTATTAAATATATATAAATATTTTTAAGTCTCCCTATCATGCCAGGTGACAACTCACTATTAAATAAGAAACATTTTATAATAAGAATATATTTGTTAAATATTTTAAAGCCTCCATATCGCGTCAAGCGGTGGCTCACTATTAAATAAGAAACCTATTACAATAAAAATATATTAAATTATAAAATTAAAATATTTGTAAAAATAGTAGTATAATTAAAAATTAAAATAATAAACCTATAATAAAATAATCTCCTATTAAAATAAGAAATCTATTTATTTAAAACATGCCACTATTAAGTTATAAAATTAAAATATCTCTAAAATTTTTTTTATTTTTCAATATAAAATTAAAATAATAAACATATTGTGGTATAAAAATATAATCTCATATTTATTATTAATTATAATATTAAAATATATTTATACTTTTATATTATTAAATTTTATAATTAAAATAAGAAATCTATTACAATTTAAAAATATAATCTCTGACTAAAATAAGAAACTTATTAATTTAATTAATTAATTAATAAAAAAGAAACCTATTATAAAATAAAATATAATCTCTTATTAAAATAATAAATCTATTAAATTAATATGTGACACTAATCTCTTCAATTAATTTTATTATTAAACTATTAAAAAATATTAAATAAGAAACCTATTACAATAAGAATACATTAAATTTTAAAATTAAAATATCTCTAAATTAATTTTATTATTAAATAAAATAAGAAACCTATAATAAAAAAAATATTCTAATATTAAAATAAGAAACATATCAATCTAATATGTGTCACCTAATCTCTAAAATAATTTTTTTATTATTAAATCATAAAATAAAATACATCAAAAATAATTTTTATTTTAAAATATAAATTAAGTTAATAAATTATTAAATAGTATTTATTATTAAATTATAATATTAAAATATCTTTAAATTTTTATTATTAAATTGTATATTAAAGTAAAAAAACTATTACGATATAAAAATATACTCTCCGAATAAAATAAAAAACTTATTAATTTAATTAATTAGTTAATAATAAATAAAAAATATATTATAAAATAAAAATATAATATCTTATTAAACAATAGACCTATTAATTTAATACGTGGCATATAATCTTTCATCAAATTTTTTTTTAAATAATAAAATTAAATATCTTTAAAATTTTATTTTAAAATTATAAAAATAAAGTAATAAAAATTTTTTAAAAAAAACCTATCTATATAACATATATCTATATTATATAAAGTTCAATATTTTTAAACCTCCATATCACGCCACGTGGCGAATCACTATTAAATTCTATTAAATTATACCCACTTGTTCATACGTTTTTAGCTTATTATTTTGTTAGGTTTTGTGTCATTTTACGTATTTCATAATTTATTTTATTGATAGGAAGCATTAAAACATGGATATTGGGGCAAATTGATGTGTTTTGTAAGTTTAAAGATGCAAATAAAGCATGCAAGAAAGGCTAAATACATAAATAAAAAAAAAAAAAAAATACTCATCATGGCGGAGAAGCTGGCGTCGTGATGCCACCAGGTATGGAAAAACATAAGTTTGTCCCAAGAAGCTGGGGTCGCTAGTAATAAGTTTTTTATATACAGAATGACTTCAGGACTTCCTTATAAATATATAAATGCGTCCAAAACCCTAAAGAGAAGAATTAGACACAACAAGATAGTTAAAAAATATAATTTAGAGAGATCCAATTAGAGGATTGAATAACAATAACAGGAGATGAATGTGATGACGTCCGAAGACGAAAGGATTCGATTCAAGTTTTATCTTATAGTTTCTTTCTTTAGACTATAATGATGTTCAATATGTTATAGACTCCATTTTCATTGTTCTTTTTTTAGTCATGAACTAATTTTTTTTTTTTTTTTTATTTTAGATGATGACGTAACTTATGCTTGAACCTAGTGTTTGATAGCTAATTAATTTTTAATTCAGTTTAATATTTTCTATATTTAATACTTCTGATTTATTGGTCACAAATTAGACGATTCCATGTTAGAATCTATCATTCGGGTGATTGGATTTTGAATAGGATCTAGAAAATATAACTTAGGAATTTTATAGGGTTCAAGAGGTCTATAATTCATTTGAAGTCTTTAACAAAGAATCATATAGTGTAATGAATTGTCAATTACTAGATTTTATAGATATCGAAGTCGATAATTAATAAAATTTTCACTCATCACTCGGGAGTGGGAGTTAGAATAATTTAGGATTATTGGCTTATTAACTAAGAAATTAAGCAATAATTGATTGACATAACAAATACATATGGAGAGTTATGTGAAATCAGACTCTAGAATTTATCTTATTTTGATTTTTCTCAATTAAATATTTTGACTTCTCACTTATTTAGTTTATAATTTTAATTTTGTTGATTTTAAATTGATTTCTAAATAATGTTAAGTTATTAATTATATTATTTAGTGTGAATTTGATTTCAATCCCTTTGGATTCGACACTCTTATTTATCATTTACTAAAACTTGATACCATATACTTGCAATACGATAATTTCGCACCAATAATAAATAAGAAACCTATTATAAAATAAAAATATAATCTCATATTAAAATAAGAAACTTATTAATTTAATAAGCGGCACATAATCTCTTCAATTAATTTTTTATATTTTTTATTATAAAATCATAAAATTAAAATAATAAAAATAAAAATAAGAAACCTATCTATATTATCTATATATATATAAGTTAAATATTTTTAAGTCTCCTTATCCCACCACATGGTGACTCACTATTAAATTGTATTAAATAATAAACCTATTACAATAAGAATACTTTAAATTGTAAAATTAAAATTGAAGGAGTTTTATGGCGGAAATCCGGTAACGCGGTGAAATAGTGGAAAATCAAAATTTTCTGATTTCAAAATTTTTCTTGGATCAATTAAATAAACTTATTTATTTAATTATCCAATTATTAAATTCTGAAAAAATTACACAAGATATCAAAATTCTTAGTAATTACCGAATTGCCCCACAACTTTGCAAATTGATCATTTTAGTCCAAAAATTATCAAATATAATTTTGGATGATTCTAAATCATTTCTAAAATGCTTTTCAACACATCCAATATATCAAAATCAGATTTCACACAAATCCCCAAATTTTATCCTAATGCCGTGAGCACCCCAATTTTTCAATTAATTACAACTTGGTCCCTTTTCTTCAAAACATGCCAAGATCAAATCCAATCAACCCAAAAATTTACATGCATCATATTCACTCCATAATACATCACATATATGAAAAGCCCCAATTTTGGAATGGGTTATGAACCCTAATTTTTGCAATTTCATCAAATTGATCAATTTTACCAAATCTTTAAAATCAACACTTTAATCCATTCAATACTTCACCAAACAAGCCTCACCACTTTGAAATAACTATAGAAAAATTCTAGGTCACAAGGAGTGTCTCAAAAACTATAGAATGACAAATTAATTTCCAAAGAATCAAAAATAAGCCTTTTAAATCATTTTAAGCTTACGTAAATCAATCTTTCATTCAAGTTCACAACCAAATAAACACAAACTATAACTGATGAGAGAACATCAAAGAAACAAAAAATGATGTCAAACATGTTAGAAACTATTTTCATGTTGAAGACTTTAAAGAAATACTTACAAAAATCAAGGTTTTTCAAGCTTTTTTCCTTTATGTCTTCAAGTTTTTCTCTCAACTTTTATTTTTATGTTTATTTTATGTATTTGAACTTATGAAACCCTAAAATGAAACAAAAAAAATATATACCTTCACAAATAAGGCTTGGCTGAATTTTGGTATAAGAAATATCTAGATATTTTATTTTATTTCATTAAATTGCTTTATCAACTTGTTAACTTTAATTATTATAACTTTAATAACTTTGAACAAGTCAAAAAGGCAACTAAAGTCATTTAATAAAATATCACAACTTAGGATATTTATATTTTTAATTAATTTAATTATTTAACAATTAAATAATTATTTAAATATAAATATATTAAATATATATTATATTTACATTAAATTTCAAATAAATATATATTTATAATATTAGTCAAATATCTCAATTTGACAATTAATTAATGTGTATTTGATAAAAATCTATCATTAAATATAAATACACAAAAATTAGGAAATGACTATTGGGTCCCTTCATATGTCTTTTTCGTTTAACCTTTAAACGACTTATAAATAATCAATATTATTTATAAATGTTGCCCTAGTGCTCTACGAGTATATTTCATTAGTGAAACTCTCTAGATTCAGGCATATCCGTCACAAAATCCAATTTCGTGTTCATAATTTACCCACTCGTAGATTATGACGATCACAGATAATCTCGTTAAATCATACAGGTCGAGGTCATGACAAATGTATAATTCTTTCATCACAGGTATCCGGATATATCCCAGAGATATAAATGTAAATGTCAAATATCTATAGTGACAATCCCGTCGACGTCTCTATCAGCAATCTCAAAAAGAGAACACTTAGAACTGATTTCTAAAGTGTACCAGGGGCCCATGGTTTTTATCTGATTGCTAATCATATATTGACTACCTATACTCTGTACATAGAACTAACGGATCCTATCTTGACACACACAGAGCACTCTGAGGATCTGACTACACCTAACCAACAAGCGGATGTCTGATCTTAATAGATCGGTAACGTGACTGCCATCTAAGTGTAGAAGATGTCTCATGTGCCCACAGTGGTATCTCAAGTAGAAGAATCAAAAATGCTACTCAACCCCGAGAAGATTCTTATTGACGTTGGTGTACCATCCATTAAGGATCTTCGGTGAGTCGTTCAGTGTTTATCCTCTATAAACACCTACACATCTATATAAGTCTCCAAGACTCATGGTTCGTTGAGAAACTATTGGAATCATATATTCCAGTATAAGACATGTACCGGTCTCAACGGGGTTTACTTTACTGACCAAGTAGTGTAAACCTTGACCAGGAACTGTCTAAGAATGACAACGTCATGATACAATTCAATGTCAGTTGCGACACTTTTGCAACAGTAGCATAACTAATTATTTTATGGTCAATTACGTCCTTACCATATTAAAAGATATATTATATTATAGAAACTGCTCATTTCATTCATAATAAAATATTTTCAAAAGTATTTTCAAGGAAATAAAAATGCGAATTGACGCTCTGAGCACCAACCCCAACAAAAACTCTCACTTGCTCTAGTGCCAATATCGATTGTATCTAATACCCATCGACTCTACGTGTTTATTTAATAACTTCGGAGGTATGGCCTTCGTCAGCGGGTCTGCTACATTATCTTCATTAGGTACCTTGCACACGATAATATCCCATCGTGATACAGTCTCTCGAATGATGTGGTACTTTTGTTCCACATGCTTCGACTTTTGATGTGCCATCGGTTCATTTGCTTGCGCAATGGCTCCAGTATTATCACAGTATAATAGAATCACATTCTTGATACTTGGGACAATTCCCAATTCTGTGATAAAGTTCCTAATCCAAACAGCTTCCTTTGCAACTTCAGAAACTGTAATGTATTCTGCCTCTATGGTGGAATCTGTTGTTGACTCCTGTTTGGAACTCTTCCAGCAAACTGCATCTCAGTTAAGGGTAAAGATGAATCCAAATGTAGACTTTCTATCGTCGGGATCCGATTGGAAGTCAGAATCTGTATACCCGTTAACTTGCAGTTCAATTCCTCCATAAATTATCAACTTACCCTTAGTACCTTTAAGATACTTCAGGATATGTTTAATGACCATCCAATGGTTATTTCTTGGATTGGACTGATATCTACTAGTTACGCTAATAGCGAAACTGATATCAGGCGTAATACATAACGTGACATACATTATGCTACCCAAACACGAAGTATATGGTTGGTTAGCCATTCTAACCTTCTCCTCTTCTGTTTGTGGACTCATCTTATTCGAAAGATGAATTCCATGTCTGAACGGAATGTTTGTTGTCTTACAGTTATCAAAATTATACTGTTCCAAGATCTTATCTATGTACGTTGATTGAGATAACCAAATCAGCTTCCATTGTATATCTCTATAGAGTTTTATCCGTAAAACATAAGAAGCTTCTCCAAGGTCCTTCATGGAGAAATTCTTACAGAGATATGCTTTGATGCTTCGTAACATTCCTATATCATTCTCAATGATTAAGATGTCATCAACATAAAGGACTAAAAATACGACCATGCTCCCACTGGCCTTCTAATACACATAGAATTCTTCCAAATTCTTGAGAAAACCAGAAGATATAATAATCTCGTCGAATCGAAGATTCCAACTTCGTGAAGCTTGTTTAAGTCCATAAATGGACTTCTTAAGCTTACATACCATGCCGGAGTTTTCGCTGGACACAAAACCTTCCAGCTGTTCCATATATATTTCTTCATCAAGAAATACATTCAGAAAAGTCGTTTTGACATCCATTTGTGAAATCTCGTAGTCATGATATGCAGCTATAGAAAGAAAAATCCTAATAGACTTAAGCATGGCTACTAGTGAAAAAGTCATAGTCGAGGCCAGGTCGCTGCGTGTAACCTTTTGCTACAAGTCGGGCCTTGTAAGTTTCAACCTTACTGGCAGGCCCACGCTTCCTCTTGTAACCCATTTACAACTGATAGGAATAATTCCTTCAAGAAGCGGAACCAAGTCCCAAACTTGATTCTCATGCATTGAGTCTAATTCGAATTTCATAGCACTTTCACATTTCACGGAGTCGATGTCCAACATCGATTCTCTATAGTGAAAGGATCAGTCTTTTCAACTAAGAGAACATCTAGACTCTTTTCTTATATCAAATACAAGCGTTCAAGAGGTCTAGATACCATTTGTGACATACGGAGTGTGTGTGTTGAAGGTCTTTCATCTACTTGAACTTCAGGTTCCTCCGTTGGTTCGTTGTTTTCAGGTTGGATTTCATCAAGTTCAACCTGTCTATGATTATCACCTTCTGACAAGAATTCTACTTCTAGAAATCTTGTGAAGCGAGCTACGAACACATTTCGATGTTCGATATCTTAGAAAAAATATCACATTGTTTCCGAAGGATATCCAACAAACCTAAACTTTTACCCTCGAGGCGAAAGCTTATCTTGCTGAGTCACCCTGACATAGGCAGGACAACCCCAAACCTTAATATAACTAAGATTTGGTCTTCTACCGGTCCATATCTCATATGGAGTCGTAGGAAAAGCTTTTAAAGGAATCTTGTTTAAAAGATGTGCAGCTGTTAAAAGAGAGTAGCCCCATAAGAAATAAGACAAATCTGTAAAACTCAATATTGATCGGACCATATCCATAAAGTCTGATTTCTCATCTCAGACACTCCATTGTGCTGTGGAGTACCTGGAGGAGTATATTGAGCGAGAATCCCATTCTCTTTCATTTAATCCATGAACTCACTGTTCATATATTCTCCGCCTCGATCGGATCGAATGCATTTAAAATATTGACCAGTCTATTTTTCTACTTCATTTCAAAACTCTTTGAACTTTTCAAAGGTTTCCGATTTATGTCGCATCAAATAAACATAAACGTACCGTGATAGATCATCGGTAAAGGCAACGAAGTATGAATAACCACTGTGAGCAGTTTGACTTAGTGGACCACATACATCAGAATGTACGAGTTCCAGTAAGTTAGTGGTACGGTGTCCAAAACCTGAAAATGGGGCTTTGGTCATCTTACCTTGAATACACGATTCACAAGTTGGATAGGTTCAATGGTGAGATCTGGTATCAAACCATTCCTAACTAATTGGATAAGGTGTTTAACGCCTATATGACCTAGCCGCATATGCCAAAGTTCAGTATTATTAACAACAGGTAAACTACGTTTATTAACTCTAGTATTTAAAATATCTTTAGAAGTTTGCAATGTGTAATGACCATGCTGGTTTGGACAACAAAGGATCTGAATATTAAGTTTATAATATAATACAAAGAACAGTTCTTAATATTAACATGATAACCTTATGTATCCAATATAAAAAGAGATATAATATTAGCTACACATTCTGTTACAAAGTAGCAGTCATATAATAAAAGTGTCTCATTCGGAAAAGGAATCTCGCATACTCCCACTGTAATGTATTCAGAGAGTCTCCACTCCCAAATCGCAACTGCATCTCTCCAGTCTTCAATTTCTTACTTTCCTTCAGCACCTACAACGAATTGCAAATGTGAAAAGGACAATCAGAATCATAATCCAGCTGGATATAATAGCTTCACAAGCCAAAAAGATATCAATAATTGGAAAAATAAATGAACCAGATGTAGATGCTCTCCCATTCCTCAGCTAGGCAATGTAGTCAGGACAGTTCCTTTTCCAGTGCCCGACTTTGCTGCAGTGATGGCATTTGTCTTCAGAAGCCCTCTTAGGCTTTGCTATCTTACCTTGTGGTTGAGGACCGAAACCCTTCTTCTTCTTCCATTTCTTCTTCTTTCCCTTTGACCAAGTCTGGGAAGAAATAGAAAGTGAAGTAGGTCTCGGAGGGTGAGTCGGTACTCCCTTATTGAGCTCCTCTTCCGCCATGAGCAGCATCCTATACAGCTCATGTTGGGTACAGATAATCCCATTCATGTTGAAGTACATCACGAATTGGCAATTTGAAACTGAGAGCGAACCAAGAATGAAAATCCTACCGAAAATATCATTCAGAGGGAGATTATGTTGCCTCAGTTGATCTATCAAATCGATCATGTGAAGAACATGTGAGCTCACAGCTTGCCCCTCGTCCAGTCGCGCATGGAACAGTTACATTACGGCCTTGTGAACAACAGCTTGTTCTTGGTTCTCAAACGATTCTCGTAATCGCGACATCATACTATAGGCATCTGACATGCCATAGTATTGTTCTTAAGTCCCGGTGACAGCGAACTTAGGATGTATGATTTAACTTTTAAATCGTCATCCTTCCAAGCTTGGAAAACTTGGAGTCCAGTGTAGCATCCTCTACCACAGTAAGGGGCAGCGGACCCTCAAGAACATATCCCAACTTCTCGAAATCGAGGACAATCCTCAAATCCAAGTCCCAATCAGCGAAGTTCTCAGTGCCTTTAAGTTTGTTCACATCCAACATACGCGTAAACTAATTAGTAGATGGTGCCTCCATCGTAAATCTATCATATAGATTACGAAAAACGGTTAGCAGATATAATGCAGTTTTATATAATATCTAAAATATTAACTAAATCATGAATTTTTAATCTAAAAATGTCTCTCCCACTAAATCATGTAATACTGTAATCCCCAAATAGAATACAAATATTTAATAATTAAATTAAATTCAAATAGTGAAAGGTGGATCCATGAATATATTCAGCTCACAGCAGAGGCACGGTCTCGCCTACATATATTCATCAAGTAGACAACTCATTATCAATCACTCAACAGTGACTCATGGGTTTCCGGTCTTGGTCGTTTCTCGTTGTGATAGCTTGGGCACGTATCACAAGGAGACGTACTAAGGTTAAACTCGTCAATGATAAACTCAAGCTACTTGCGTAACTCTGACAACTTGGGCACGTTCATGATTCTACTTTCGCTTGAATTTATCTAGTATCTAATATACATCCGATATAAATAATTTTCTATCGGCTACACATCACAGCAGAGGCACAGTCTCGGATGTAGTCATGGAAAAATATTCATAAATCGTATTGACAAGATTAGACCATGTAATATGCATCAAATACTTTGTAACATCCCGCCTAGGCCAAGATGCTACCGGCAGGAGACAGGAGAACCCATCTCCATAAGCCTCTAATTCTAACGAAATTTCGGCATGATGTATTCGTAACATCATGCAACCTGGCCTGTAGCCAGCATCCATATACAACAAGAAACACAACAATCATGGCCTCGGGCCGGAAACACAACATCAAGGCCTCAGGCCTGAACTCAAAGAACGAAATATAAACTATATGGCCTCCGGCCAGAACTTAAATGAAACTATACAATTACATGATTTGTACAATAAAGAACGCAAATACGATAACTAGACAAAGAGGTCGTGAGGACCCATGCTAGACCCAGGACTCCATTGACTGCAAATGAGGCGATCCACCGTCTTCAAAGTCTTCACCTCTCTACAGTTACTATCCTGCAAAATTGCAACTAAAACGATGTGAGTCACATTGACTCAGTAAGTAACCACGCAAACATAACAATCCAGGTTTAACTTGAAAATCGCATGTCCATTTTATTTCTATATCACTTGATTTAGTCTTTCCTTGTGAATAAACACCTATGTTCATTAACTTCTATTATTTACGTCCGTATCCAAACTTCATATCAAACTGTCAAATTTTACTTTGCTAACTAACAGGCTACAATCCAGCATACTTCTGTTGCGCTAGTCTGATTCTTTTCTTAACTTACTTCTGTACTCTCTATTAATCTGATGCAGGCATTTATAAAAACTTTCTCTCTTTTATTATCTTGAAATATCATCAAATCGGAGTTTAAATTACCTTTTCTATCAAACTATCATCTTTGATCGTCTTATAACTTAGTTTCTAGCTTCATCATTACATGAACATGTTGTCATTACCTCATGAACTAATCATCGTTCCGATATGTTCTTTTTAAGAAAACATACAACTCATAATCATCATTACTATATATATACATACCTTTACATGAGATCATGTTATCAGGCATTAAAATCTTACGAAAAGACACTTCTTTATAAACGTGTCACATACCTCCATTGACCATTCACATCTTTAAATGAAATTACGTCATGCTTATATGAACTGTTTCTTTAATATCTTTCCTGAAGAACTCATGTGCGAAAGATGCCAATGCCACAATGCATTTACCTCAAACATATATACATCACAAATAACTCACTCGAATGCATGATCTATATGCAGAATACTGAGTTGAAAACGTTACTCGAAAACTAATTTCTGTATTAAAATTCTGAATCCGTTATAAAACCAATACTTCTGGAAAACTTTCTTTTCTAAAAAGTTCTTTCTGGAAGCTGTAACTGAAGACTGAAAACCATCCTTGAAAACTGAAATCTGTTTCCAAAGAAATCTGAGACTGTGTTTAAAGCTATAATTTGTATCATTAAAACTGGTTTCTGAAAACTTAATGTTTCAAAACTCATTTCTGAAAACCGGTATCTGGGTATCTGTGGAAATCTTATATCAGAAAATCTGGGATCTGAAATCATTTCCATAATCTGTGTCTCTGTCGGAAAACCCGGTCATATGAGGGCGTTACGTATCGTCCGACCCCTCATATGCCAATCTGGAGGCAGAAGTGCAAAACCATGACTTTGGGGCGTTACGTATCGCCGTCCCCCAAAGCATGCCACTACTGTCTCATAATCTGGGGGTCTAGGGGCGTGATATCTCTCCGTCCGCCTAGCCCATCTGGAGGATCTGAGAGCGTCCCCTCAGTCCTCAACATGTGCACATGCTATCTGTATCCGTCAATTCCATCTGTATCAGTAGTTACATACTGGGGTGAGGTATTACCTCATGCCCCGAAAACAAAACCATAGTAAACTCGAAAACAAAACCATAGTAAATGAAATCTCGAAACTGGAAGAAACATCTTTCTGTAACACAGTTTTTCAATAGCTTTCGAAAACATTTATTTAAAACACTTTGAATTCTTGAAAACATTCATTTAAAGTACTCGGAATTCCAAAAAAAAAGACAAACACCCATAACTTTGGTCCACGGTTGGAAATCTCAGCATAATATATATACATATGCATATGCATCCTCATGTCTATTACTATACTAACTATGTTTTCCTGTAATATCATGTATGTACATATACATGGTCATAACTCTTACTAACCACACAAATCCAATATCATCATTCCCACAGTTATGTATTCATGCATAGCCAAGAATTATTCTAATACAATTAGTATCATAGTATACAAATATTAAATTCTCAGTTCGTAAACCCGTTTACGATTTATCATAAACATATCCACTCTATGTTTACTTAAACGTTAAATACAAAGCTACCATGCAAGACACATACTTACCATTCACGAACTTACTACTACCCTCTGGTAACATATACATACAATCTAACTTATATGCATACATTGATTCTTATACTTCTAAATACAAACCTATATATGTTCGTTCTTGTGTGAAATTCTACACCTGCACTCGTATATTCCGAAATGCATCAACTCACATACTTACTGATTTATACATATTCCTTAATTCTATCATCTCTATGTAAACATGCTACGTATATACTAAATTAAATGTACAATCTCTCACCCATTATGGTCATACACATTACACAACTTTCTAGTTATTTCCAACATTCCTGATTTAACACATAATCTAGTTCGTCCGTAATATGTCCATATTTATCTCATTGATAGCTTTAATCTCATTCCTAGGGTGTAGTTTTTCTACAAACCCCCCATACCCAGGTTTTATTAGATTATAATCATAACTATAACTATCATTCACTTGTTTATCTGTGTATACATAAACCGGTTCATACCTATGTATTTTTCTCTTTGCCTCTGAATACTTCTGTTTATCTTTAACTCATATTTCTACTTATGATTGCTTGCTCTTATCTATACTCGTCCACTAGCTTCTGTCTCCTACGATCATCTTTAAATACACATATATATACATTTATTAATTCTCTCAAAGTGTTATATACATATAACCTTATTATAGTTCTACTCTTGTTCCACGATAACTCCTAAAGTAAACAAAGCATGAGTTACTTACCTGACTAGGCGAGTGCCCGCGATCCGGGTCCGATCTGCCAAAACAAATCACATCAACTGTCAGAACCGCTATTTGCAGAACTTTCTACTCGACAACTATAAACTGCGGATTCTCTCGGAATCCTCAAATCCTCAACGACTCAACGGTTTAAGTTTCGTTACTCTAACATGTCTTTCTATACCATTCTAAACTGACTAGATACATCGAATTCTCATTTTGCGCGTTTGCGGTAAAACTTGCGGAAAAGATTCCGCAAACGCTACGGAAGGGTCTCGAACCCTCCAAACCAATTCAAAATTACCCAATTACCCTCGCAATATCATTTTAATACTATTCCCATGATTACGATCGAATACGCTCAATCGCGCGAGAAACCCGTTTTACCGGAATCTCGCTAACACTACCGGATCGATCATATCTCGTCCGTTTCACCCTGGATTCTACCACATTCATCGTTTTAACATACTAAGACATATCCAATTCATAAACATGCAATTCGCTAAATTACGAAACTACCGGAAACATCCGAATATAATACGATACACTTTAAAATATGAGATTTTGAACGGAAGGTCGTACCGAAATTCCGAGGCCATATACGGACTCCCGACGGCCATACGAACGCGCTGGTGCGATCGGAATTCCAATCGGAGGTACTGTTCACATGGGTCTACTGTTCATCCGCGGCTTTTCTCCTCGTTTCGCGTGATTCCGGCCACTATCCGGCGAATCCGTCTCCGCACACTCGTAGCACTCGTCGAGGGCTTCGATTTGGTGAGTGGCTCGGGCCATGAAACGAACCGACGAGCCGGATCCGTGAAACCCACTTCGCGCCATTTCTTCTTCGTTTTCCGCCGTTCGCCGGCGATTTAAAGTCGCCGCCGGCCACCAACAGACGCACGGTGGCCGGGCGCTTCTTTCCCGTCCGTCGCGCCGGCCGGCGGTGGCCGGGAAGTGGCCGGCGCGAGCATGGGCGAAATTCGGGGGTGGGGGTCGACTTTGAAAGGTTGGGAACTTTGCCCATTCTGTGATTTATCAAAACTATAGGGTTATATATACTCAGTTGGAAAATATCAAAATGGTCCCGCGAAATTGCAAATCAGCCCCTCTTCTAGAATCTTCTGGAAATTCACAATTTCGGAGCCCTTCTGATGCGATTCTCGAAAAGTGTTCAACACGAAAGTTGTTCGTATCGGAAAAACGAGTCCAATGGTCTAAAAATCAGCTTGATCGGAGTTCGTTTGCCCTGTTCATGTCCAAAACCATAAACTTTACGCGTTTTACGAAAATCGCGTAACCAACTTTTAATCCCACGCGTTTTCCAACGCGACTAAAATTCATAATCCATTATTCCAACTCATATTAACTCACTTAAACTCTTATTCTACCTCATCCTCATAATCCGAGACTAAAACAGTCGTCCGGAAATCTCCTGGAACAGTTCTAAAAATCCGGGATGTTACATACATAATTAACATTGAATCTCATTAATTATGGATTTTCAGTAAAAGATGTTTTATAATTTATTTAATCAAATTAAATAAATACATGCATGTAATAAGTAAAGAATAAATTAAACTTTGAATTTAAAAGGAATAATCATATTAGGGTGGCCAGAATCAGACTCGCTTTGATACCATTTTGAAGGGGTTTTATGACGGAATCCGGAAACGCAACAGAATAATGGAAAATCAAAATTTTTTGATTTCATAATTTTTTCTTGGATCAATTAAATAAACTTATTATTTAATTATCTAATTATTAAATCTTAAAAAATTACACAAGAAATCAATTTTTTTTGTAATTACCAAATGGCCCCACAACTTTAAAATTGATCATTTTAGTCCAAAAATTATCAAATACAATTTTGGACGATTCTAAATCATTTCTAAAATATTTTTCAACACATCCAATACATCAAAATCATATTTCACACAAATCCCTAAATTTTAGCCTAATGCCGTGAGCACCCCAAAATTTTCAATTAATTACAATTTGGTCTCTTTTGTTCAAAACATGCCAAGATTAAATCCAATCAACCCGAAAATTTACATGCATCATATGTTATGAACCCTAATTTTTCAATTTAATCAAATTGACCAATTTTACCAAATCTTTAAAATCCAACACTTTAATCCATACAATACTTCACCAAACAAGCCTCACCATTTTGACATAACTCTAGAACAATTCTAGGTCATCAATGAGTGGCTCAACAACTCTATAATGGAAACTTGATTTCCAAGGAATCAAAAGTAAGTCTTTTAAACCATTTTAAGCTTTCTTACATGCATCAATCTTTCATTCAAGTTCACAACTAAATAAACACAAACTATAACAGATGAGAGAACATCAAAGCAACACAAAATGATGCCAAGCATGTTAGAAACTATTTTCATGTTGAAGACTTTAAAGAAATACTTACAAAAATCAAGCTTTTTCCTTTGTGCCTTCAAGTTTTTCTCTCAACTTTCTTTTATGTTTAATTTGTGTATTTGAACTTATGAAACCCTAAAATGAAATAAAAAAAATATATACCTTCACAAATAAGGCTTGGCCGAATTTTGGTATAAGAAATATCTAGATATTTTATTTTTGTTTCATTAAATTTGCTTTATCAACTTGTTAACTTTAATCATTACAACTTTAATAACTTTTAACAAGTCAACAAAGGCAACTAAAGTCATTTAATAAAATATCACAACTTAGGATATTTATATTTTTAATTAATTTAATTATTTAATAATTAAGTAATTATTTAAATATAAATATATGTATTATATGTATTATATTTACATTAAATATCAAATAAATATATATTTATGATATTAGTCAAATATCTCAATTTGATAATTATTAATGTTAATAAATATATATTTATGATATTAGTCAAATATCTCAATTGATAATTAATTAATGTGTATTTGATAAAATCTATCATTAAATACAAATACACAAAAATTAGGAAATGACAATTGGTCGTTTAACCTTTAAACTACTTATAAATAATCAATATTATTATAAATGTTGCCCTAGTGCTCTACGAGTATATTTCATTAGTGAAACTCTCTAGATTCAAACATATCAGTCACGAAATCCAATTTCGTATCCATAATTTACCCACCCGTAAATTATGACGGTCACGGATAATCTCGCTAAATCATACAGGTCGAGGTCATGGAAAATATATAATTCCTCTGTCACGGGTATCCGGATATATCCTAGAGATATAAATGTAAAAGTCACATCTCTATAGGGAGAATCCCGTCAACGTCTCTATCAGCAATCTAAAAAAGAGAACACTTAGAACTGATTTCTAAAGTGTACCACGGGCCCATGATTTTTATCTGATTGCTAATCATATATGGACTATCTATGCTCTGTACACAGAGCTGACGGGTCTTATCTCGACATACACAGGACACCCTAAGGATCTGTCTACACCCAACGAACAAGCGGAGGTCTGATCTTAATAGATCGGTGACATGACTGTTATCTAAGTGTAGAAGATATCTCATATGCCCACAGTGGTATCTCAAATAGAAGAATCGCAAATGCTACTCAACCCGAGAAGATTCTTATTGACGTTGGTGTACCATCCATTAAAAATTTTCGGTGAGTCGTTCAGTGTTTATCCGCTATAAACACCTACACGTCTATACGAGTCTCCAAGACTCATGGTTCATTGAGAAACCATTGGAATCATATATTCTAGTATACGAAATGTACCGGTCCCAACGGGTTTTACTTTACTGACCAAGTAGTATAAACCTTGACCGGGAACTATCTAAGAATGACAACGTCATGATACAATTCAATGTCAGTTGCGACGCTTTTGCAACAGTATCATGACTAATCATTCTATGGTCAATTAATTCCTTACAATATTAAAAGATATATTATATTATAGAAACTGCTCATTTCATTCATAATAAAATGTTACAAAAGTATTTTCAAGGAAATACAAACGGGAATTGGCGCTCTGAGCACCAACCCCAACAAAAATATCTCTAAAATTACTTTTACTATTAAAATAAGAAACCTATAATAAAATGAAAACATACTCTCATAATGAAATAAGAAACCTTTTAATTTAATACGTGTCACCTAATATCTATAATTATTAAAATATAAAATTAAATTATCTCTAAAATTATTTTTTATTTTAAAATCATAAAATTAAAATAATAAAAATAAAAATAAAAAACCTACACACACACACACACACACACACACACATATATATATATAAGTTAAATTTTTTTAAGTCTCTTTATCGCAGAGCGTGGCGACTCACTATTAAATTTTATTAAATAGTAAACCTATTATAATAAGAATACTTTAAATCGTTAATCAAGTGAATATCAAGATATGATCTGTCGACCCGTATATGTACTATAAGAAGTTTAGGTATCCATGTGAGTAAGTCACGATTTTTAAGACTTTGGCCAAAGCTGATCACCTAGGGTGGATTGCATCAGTTGTAAAGAATCGTAGACATGTCGACATGAGATGTGCGCCTCGAAAACTTGACGGTGTGTTCTATTTTTCCTAAGTACAACTCGGATAGCCTACGATGAATGGATTGTTAAACATATGTGATGACCTCGACTAGTATAGTTTAGAAAGGTCGTTCGTGTTCTTCACGAATTCGGAGGTGGCCGAATTACGTACATATTAGCTAGGCTTATATGACGAATGTGTATGAACTTAGAGAGTCACAATATAAAGTGTACTCGTTGAGCAATTGGGTAATCGATTAATTTTGATAAAAGATAATATTCGATATTATAATTATCAACTAAGATAATCAAGTGTTATTGGATAACATTGATTATTTACTTTTACCTAATTGGATTAATTCAATAATTACACAATGGCTTAATCATAATTTCATAATTATCTCTACTATTTGAGGATATTATGGTAATTGCAAATATGTAATTATATGTGTTTTTCACTTGATTTAATTGGATTAAATTAAAGTGGTAAATATTGAACTAATCCATTTCCTAATCTTTGTCTTGATTAATTGTATTAAATCAAAGTGGTACATAAAGTGATTAGTCACACCTAATGATATATATTTGGACAAATTAGATCAAGCCCACCTAAAAGTTGATTAGAACTTTTTTTAATTAAAAATTACATAAGTTTTGCTATAAATAGCAAGCTTTAGGAAGATTTTAATTAAGCTTAAGCAAAGCAAAATGAGCTTGAGAATGCTAAGCTAAATACAAGTAATTCTTGGAGAAATTAGCTTAATTTAAAAGTGTTTAGAGATGCTTTGGAAGATCTCTACAATATTTCATCTATGAGAAATTGAGATTGAATCTTGGAGTGAAGCTTGCTTGCAAGATTGGATCTTGGAATGAAGCTTGCTAAACCTTAGAAGTTCTTCAACAATTTCAACAAGGAGAAGAAGATTGGATCTTATATCAAACTTACTAGATAATGTTTGATCTTCTCATAAGCTATGTTCTTCATTATTGAGTTTTGATTAGTGAGAGATACAATGATAAATTATGTATTGGATGCAAATTTACATTGCTTAAGTTGAAATTAGGCTAATGAATCGTGTTAGGATGCTTTATAAGTATAAACAAAATATGCTTGTAATTAGGCCAAAGATGTTCATGCTGGACATGTAACAATTAGAGTTTGGAACTCTAGATTAAAACTTAAAGCTATGGCTACCATTCTAGAATCATTTGACCACCTTTGGGTGAACTATAATTATTCATGAGACATTTTATAGTGGGATTCTAAATTGGTTTGGGTTTTGATTCAAACAAATGCATATAAATTTTTAGAATACATGTATGCTAGTTGTATAATATGTGTTGATGGTGGTTATGATAATAAAAATTAGATTTTAGGTGTATTTGAAATATTATGAGAAAATTAGAAGTGTTTAGTATTGGTTTGAAGTTGAAAGTGCTCACTACCTAGGGTAGCGTCACGATACCGAGTATCAGACCTAGGCGTGTTGCGACGTTAACACTTCCGCATCGCGACGCCGAGACATTCAGCTCTCGCAGTTGCTCTCGTCCTTTGGAGCGTCTTAACGCCCAAGCTCCTGCATCACGACGCACAGAGCTGATACATACGGAAACTTTATTTTCTCCGTTCGGGAGTTTTCAGACTCTGTTTGGGTCCCCATTTTTTTCCTACGGACTTGAAATGAAATGTAGTTTTAAATTAAAAATATTTTAAAATACACCCATACTAGATATCCATGGGTTAGACCCATTTCCGTTGCGTGGGGCACCGATCCGACCTTAGGGGTTCCACATCTGCCCTAATATAATGGTATCAGATGCAAGACTTAACCACACAACACATGTTGATGTTTGACATGTTTTTGAATCTATGCCTCTATATTTTAATTTAATTATGCATAAGTTATATTGGATATGCATTGCATGTTTTAAATTAAAATTTTAATTTTGGCCCAAGTTGTTAATGATTTAATTATCATAAATCTCCCATGATTAGGTTAACTTTAATTAAGTAATAAGTATTAATACGTTGGAGTATTATTGGATGGTGCGTCTTGTCAATACGAAGATGAATGAATTCTTACTACTTATATCCAAGACCGTTGATAACGTAAGGGTATAAGTGCTCGGAACTTAGGCCGCTCCGATAAAATATTAGATGAAGCGTGATTAGTTAGCGCAGTAACCTAATACCATCATTATAATTAGTGTGTGCATATGAATCTCATTAGTGCACTTTGACAAATATACATCTGGAATACGTCTTAATCCAAGATCGTCATTATTTTGAGGATAATAAATGATTCAGGACCAAACTAGGAGTCACATGAAGTGATTAACCTTGAAGGTCTACCTAATGAGTTTATAAAGGTCGAGATCGTAATTAGTGTGAGGCTGGAGTAAATGCCATGGGATCCATTTCCCGTTATGAAATTTTGACAGTCAAATTTCTATTTTTCTCTTAAGGGAGATTACAGAATTACGTAAAGTAGTGGGAGGGCACTAATAGATTTTAAATTCCATAATCAGTTAATGTTTTTCATATTGAAATGAATAATGTACCGATAGTGTTTAAATATTGTCTTGTAAATAGCTGCGTAAAATTATTAGCACGGCATTTGGATAAATGAGTCTTGAATTGCTTAAAGTATGAGATGAACATCCGCATTGACTTGGAATTAGAACAGTTAAGGTATTATACACTCAATCTAATGTCTGTCGAATTTATTTCTAATTTGCTTAGACATTACATAGATATGCCAAATGCTTGGAGCATTATGAGAGCACTTAAGGAATTGTTCAAAGTAAATCAATAAATTGAGATATATCGGAGGTCTAAGGAATTATTTCTATAGGAAACATTTTTCTTGCGCAGCGAAAATGGATTAGGCATACCGATCGGATTTTAAAATTTTTCTGCCCTTCCCTTGAACTGGACGAATGCTATTGCCACACCCACTGAAATTTTACTTCAGTTTTAGATAAAATTCCAGCCCCGAAATAGCCCTGGAATAGTCCCCGAACAGCTAGACAAAAACTGGACTGTTTTGGACTCGATTCGCGCCCAAAAGCACTGCAGAAACAACCCCTGAAATCCGTGGACTATGGCTATATTTTGGTTCTTATTTTTCACTTGAAAATAGCCCCAACGCATCCCCAAAACATCAAAAATATTCTCCAAAAAAAAATTGGATTAAAACGAAACCAAACCGAGTTCCGTTTCACCAAGTAAATGGGCGGCAATGAGCAAAAATAATGCTCACTGTCGTGAACCACAAGAAAGAGAAGAAGATGAAAATTATTTGAAACCATAAAGTCTTCTTAACTATATCCCGTTACCAACGGAAACTTGTGTGGGCAAGACTCACAAAACAATCCGTAAACGATTTAGAGATTTAAACACATTTGATATTTGTTTTTAATTTCTTCTTTTTCTTTCTTTTAGTTTGTCTCAACTTTTGAGAGAGAATGAAAAAGAAGAAGATGGAGGCTAGAGTTAGAATGAAAGGCTAATGAACGATTTTTTTTATAACGATTATGAATTTTAATCTTTCTATTCGTAATAGAAAGACTTGAGCACTCTAACTCTTCAAGTACTGAATCAACCCTTAAGAAAGATACTCTTATACTTCTCACAAGAAGGAGTGAACTCCATATCTATGTAAAATGTTCCCAGCTACACAACAGACCATGCCCCCAAAGTACGTAGCTATTGGTCGGGACTGATACACCAATCTCACCTTTGTAAATCAAATGATATAGCCTGCCATGTAGGAGTTCGTAGTACACTCAGGATTAAGATCAATCCATATATGACCATCTAGTAGATCGAAATGACTTTCTTTGTTTAACAGATATTATGAGAATGTCATGTCCATATGGGTCTAGTCTTATATGATCACATTAATAAATTGTCTCAATTCTCATGTCTCTATATGGACGATCCCGGATCAAGGTCGCCATACAAATATAGAATGTACCGAAGCTATAGATAAACAACAAACAAAGAACATGTTTTCTTTGCTCTCTATGGACTATTTACGATTACTAACTTCAAACATAAATCCTCTGTGTATGAAACTCATACACTAAGTCCGAAGACACATAAGTATTATAGGGTATTCAGGATAATATATAATATGTGAAAATTAAACAAACACTTTGATAAATTAATAATGCATCATTTTATTTCAAAACATATAAAACTATTTACATTACCTGTAGCTCTATGGCATATATCCCAACAATCTCCCACTTGAACTAGAGCAAATGAGACATGTCACGTAATCTTAGACCATCTAGGTGACCTTCAAATATTTTAGCCGACAAGGTCTTTGTAAATGGATCAGTCAAGTTCTCTGCGGATGCAATCTTTGTGATGGTAGCGTCTCCTCTCTGCATTATTTCCCTGATGAGATGATATTTCCTCTCTATATGCTTTCCCCTCTTATCGCTTCTTGGTTCTTTGGAGTTTGACACTGCACCACTATTATCACAATAAAGTATGAGTGGTTTATCCACATCTGGAACAACTTCTAGATTTCCCAAGAATTTAATGAGCCAGACTACTTCCTTAACTACTTCACAAGCTGCTATATATTTAGCCTCCATGGTGGACTCGATAATGTAAGATTTCTTTATATTCTGCCATACTATAGCCTCACCACCTAAGGTAAACACTGATCCAGATATTGATTTCCTAGAATCGACATCTATCTGAAAATCAGAGTCCGTGTATCCCCTTAAGATCATATCCTCACCGGAATACACAAACATATAATCTATCGTTCACTTAAGATACTTGAGAATGTGTTTCACAGCCACCCACTGATCCAATCTTGGGTTCGACTGAAACCTACTGATTACTCCCACTACAAAATAGATGTCCAGTCTCGTGTATAAAATAACATACATAAGACTACCAACTACTGAGGCATATGAGATATGTCTTATTTTCTCAACATCTTGAGGTGTCTTAGGAGACTGTTCATTTGACAAATGAATTCCATGCTGATAAGGCAAATTGCCTTTCTTGGAATTCTGCATCCCAAATCATATAATGATCTTGTCGATATAGGATGCATGAGACATAGCTAACAATCGTTTCTTGTGATCCTGGAGTATCTAAATCCCAAGAACATAACTGACCTCTCTCAAATCTTTCATTTGGAATTGGTCAGCTAGCCAGGTTTTCATGTCCGATAATATCTTTACATCATTCCCAATGAGTAAAATATCATCAACGTATAAAATAAGAAAAACCACATTCTTGTCAATGACGCGCTTGTATACACAATGCTCATCAATATTCTGCTCAAAATATAAGACTTGATCGTGGTATCAAATCTTATATTCCAAGAACTAGATGCATGCTTAAGTCCATAAATGGACCTTTACAGCTTGCAAACGTTTTGCTTTTGACCTTGGTTTATGAGCCCCTCTGGTTGTACCATATAGATACTCTCATCAAGAATGCAATTCAAGAATGCGATCTTGACGTCCATTTTCTAAATTTCATAGTCATAATATGCGGCAATGGATAGAAGAGTGCGGATGGATTTGACCATGGCTACTGGCGAGAAAATTTCCTCATAGTCAACTCCCTCTTTCTGGGTATAACCCTTAGCCACTAGCCTAGCCTTGAAGTTCTGTACCTTCCCATCTGCTTCCCTCTTCCTCTTGTAGATCCACTTGCAACCTATGGGTTTAACCTCATCAGGTTGGTCTATAAATTCCCAGACTGAGTTGGAGTACATGAACTCCATCTCTAGGTTAATGGCTTTGAGCCATTCCTCTTTGTCAAAATCATCTATTGCACTACGATAGGTCAATGGATCATCTATACCATCGCTGGATGCGACAACTTATGCCTCTCCAACCTCAAGGTAGCGATCAGGTTGTCGTACAACCCTCTCACTGCGTCTAGGTTGTAGATCATTCTGAGTAACTTGCATCTAACGCTCAGATGTCAAAGGTGCTTTATATTTGTCAACTGTCGTTGACGATGGTGTGCTGGTCAAACCAGTAAGTAACTTCTCGAGTAACACTTTACTTCGAGGCTTGAACTCCCTCATATAGTCCTCCTCTAGTAACGTAGTATTTGTTGATACAAACACTTTGTTATCATCGGGACTATAAAAAAATCCACCCATAGTCTCTTTAAGGTAGCCTACAAATAGGCACACCTGAGAACGTGGCTCCAACTTTGTAGTCTTATTCTTCAGCACATGTGCTGGACACCCCCATATGTGGAAATATCGTAAACTAGTTTTAAGATCATTCCACAACTCTAAGGGAGTCTTAGGAATTAGATAGAACTACATTAAGGATATGCATTGCAGTTTGCAGTGCATATCCCCAGAACAAACTAGTTAGTGAACTATAACTAAACATAGATCTCATCATGTCTAACGGGGTCCAATTTCTCCTTTCTGCAACACCATTTTAATGTGGTGTTCCAGGTGATGTGAGCTGGAATACTATTCCATGTTTAACTAAGAATTCCTCGAAATCTATGTCAATGTATTCTCCTATAATGATTTGAAAATAGAGTTTTGATTATTTTACCCAATTGGTTCTCAACCTCAGCACGATACTCTTTGAACTTTTCAAAAGTATCAGACTTGTGCTGCAATAGGTAAATATACCCATATCTGGAATAATCGTCAAAAATGTCCGAATGTATTATCTCAAGTGGTTGATTGGCTCTTATATCTTTTCCAGTAAAAGGTCTGTTGGTCATTTTTCCTTCTAAACAAGATTCGCAGACTGGTAAAGTTCCGAGCTTTTACTGGTTTAAGGCTCTGTTCTTTATTAATATGTTTATCAGGTTAAGGTTGATATGACCAAGTCTAAGATGCCATAGATATGTTTCATCGTGAGAAATCTTTTTCCGTTTAGTTGTAGGTTTCTCAACCTTAAATATTTCAGCGTTGAGCAGTGACCTATGTGTTAACGGTCTTAACACATATAAGTTATTTTCTGAGTTTCCTGTGCATATGGTTAATTTATTTCTACCAATAATAACTAAATTGCTATTAAAAGAATCTGAATAACCAGCATCCAAAAGTTTAGATACAAAAATCAAATTCCTGGAACACTAGGAATAAATAACACATTGTTCAAATTTAAATAACTATTATTTGTAAAATTTAAACTAGAAACTCCCATTGCTCTTGCTGAAACGACATCCACTGTCCCGACCCTCATGGTGTAGTCACCTTCAGCAAGGTCCATCCATGAGTCAAGTAGCTACAGAAAGAACAGACATGGTTAGTGGCACAAGACTCAACAATCCAGTCGGATTTATCATTTTCTACTAGTATAGATTCAATAACGAGTAAATCATATTTACTTGTATCCTTAGTCTTTCAGCTCGGAAAGGTGTTTATGACAATTCATTTTCCATTGCATGTTCTTGTTGCAGTGGAAACACTTTCCCTTGGGCTTGGCATCCTTGGAGCCTTTCTTGTTTTTCTTTTTCATGGGCTTAGACTTAGCCTTCCCAGTGTTATTCTTCTTCATTTTTGCAGATTTAGAAGACTCGGAAATATTTACCTCAACACTGGACATACAAGGATCCACAGGCATGGACTCGTAGTGGGTGAGCTCATTAAGCAGATGGGTCAAAAATAAAAGTTAACTTGTTCATAACATAGTTGCTTTTAAACTGATGTGCCCTCAGACCGATGTCCAATTCTTCATCCTAATAGTCATCGTTGAGACCATGTCCTCATCACGTTGATGCTCTGAAGGCTGCCCAAACATGCCCTATAATGACTCCATCATCTGATATGCTGAAGCTATAGGTTCATGCTTTGCAATAAGAACTTCAGACATTCTTGCTAGCAAGTAGCAGATGTCTTTCTCATTTACTGCGACCCATTTCTAATAGGCATCATGCATAGCTTGGTCAGCATTTATGGCCGGCTCGGGATGACACTCCTCCATTAGGACAAACTTTAGGTCTTCGCAGACCAGGATAACGTTCATGTTACTTTTCCACTTAACATAATTTTCTCCCGTTAATTTATCATTTGAGAGTATGGAAATAATTAAAGAAACCATGACTGAAAAATAAATTAAACATTTATTTTACATACATTCATCACATATTAAAATCATCAAATAATTTTGGCATAAAATTAACATGATGCATGAACCATGAATAACGAATTAGAAACCTAAGAGAATTACTATGCCACAAAAATCTATCATCCCACAAATAAATACCGCCATAGGATAGGTCAAGTACTTACATGATAGATCGAGACAATCTCAGTCGATTAATATATGCAGGAATAACTATTATTCCTATATTAAACAACTACCGATTGATTCGATCAAGAAATTTTATTAACAATTGATTATTCTTTGGTGAGTGTGACCCGCCGTTTCGGGATTCTTAGACTTAATGAGTAAAGTGCCGCCGTAGAGTTGGTCAGTTCACAAGATACATCTAGAATCCCTATCCTTCCGGAATCCAAACCTAATATTGACCCAAAATGGACACCATCCGTAGGGGGGATGAAAACAAAGCCGTCTCGAGGTGCCTTTTGAATCTCACGTTTTCGGACTAACAACGGAGATCGCGGAATATACTGGCATATATCTCTCTCTCACTCACTATTTTAAGTTTAAGGTTTCTATTTATAAAATATCTAATATTTTAATTTAACTAGCGTGAATAAATTTATGGCGGCTAAACATAAATCTTATTCACATTCGTACACTATTAGTGACCTAATCAATTTTAACTTTTAAAATTTGCATCACTAATTTCCATTAGTCTATACTAAAGAATTACTCAATTAAACTAATTTAATTAGAGTGGTATCAATGACCTATTATATTTTAACCTTTTAAAATACTAGAACAGTAATAGGTTTAAAAATTTAGAATCCTAAAATGATCAAGATTTATATTAAACTATTTAATCAATCTTAGTGCGTTATAAAAACTAATGGTCCGTGGAATTGCATCCTGAGTGCAAACTATATTACCGTCCATTCGGATTCGACTATGAAATTTATGTTTGGGTTTCCATCCTATATACCAATGGAATTTATTATGCACTTATTAAGCCCAATATATTAGAATTCAAATTTAAACTTAAAACCAATTAATCCAATTAATTATTTTTCCCATGCATATCATATTCCAATTTAAACACATTAAATCATATAAAATCATATTTCATGTCTATAATGATAATGCATCTAAAACATGTTATGGCATGTGAAATGCAAGAGTAGGCACCCTAAACTAAATAACGTGTTATTCAAACAATTCGAATTAAACATACATATAATCATAAAAATTATTTTGCATTGACTGGGCCCTTATTTTTGTTATACTAATATAAGTAGTACAAAAATACACAAGGCATCCCTTGGTCTTCAAAATACTCTCCAAAGTGGTTGCGACTTCGGTGCTCCAAATTATAACAATTGAAATTTTTTACATTGGAAAAATTAAATGTAACAATGGTAAACAATGGTCTTATGGCCTTACATCCCAAAAACAAAACCAATAAAAAAAAAAGAGTCTGAAAAATTTACGACCAATGCAAAATCCATTCATCACATGAAAAACAATAACCATTCATCACATGAATATATTTTGTGTAGACACATCTAAATATGCATATCAATATTTATAACTCATATAAATCTATTAAAACTAGTAACTTTAAATGAAAAACCTTGCTCTGATACCAATTGTAGGAAACGCTTTCCTTACGCAGCGGAAACGAATTAGGTACATGGATCAGACTTGAAAAACTTTTCTGTCATTACCTTGAACTAGCCGAATGCTACTACCACACCCACTAAAATTTTACTTCAGTTTTAGATAAAATTCTAGCCCCGAAACAGTCTTCGAACTGCCGGACAAAAATTAGATTATTTTGGACTCGATTCGCGCCCAAACGTATTGCAGAAACAGTCCCTGAAATGTGTGGACTATGGCTGTGTTTTGGTTCTGATTTTTCACTTGAAAATAGCCCCACCGCAGCCCCAAAACATCACAAAATATTCTCCAAAAAAACTAGATTAAAACGAAACCAAACCGAGTTCCGTTTCACCAAGTAAAGGGGCGGCAATGGCATAAATAATGCTCACTGTCGTGAACCGCAAGAAAGAGATGAAGATGAAGATGAAGACTTGTTCGACACCACAAAGTCTTCTGAACTATATCTCGTTACCAACAGAAACTTATGTGGGAAAGACTCACAAAACAATCCCTAAACGATTTAGAGATTTAAACACACTTGATATTTGTTTTTAATTTCTTCTTTTTCTTTATTTTAGTTTGTCTCAACTTTTGATAGAGAATGAACAAGAAGAAGATGAAAGCTAGGGTTAGAATGAAAGGCTACTTTTCAAAAAGAAAAATAATTTTCCTTTTTATACTTAGGGTTTAATTTTACAAAATAAAACAAAACCCTTCCTCTAACTCCAAGCCAAAATTCGGCCAGCACATGTGTGAATAAAAAATTTTGTAACATCAATATTTACTTTCCTTAATAGAAAATATGTTACAAAATAAATGGTTAAATACCTATTTAAGAAATTGTAACTTCTAAATTAAATCCAAAAGTTTCCAAAACTCAAATTTAGAAGTAACTATCTTAACATTTTCATTTAATTATATCTAATATAATTAAATCACATGTGTTTAAATATCATATATTTAATAAAACCATATATTAACTTTAATATAATGTTTCAAGTGTGACATAATAATATTATTAATCATATTAATAATATTTATACCTTTGTGAGTACATAATTTGACTATCCAATTATACTAATCCGCTATAGTATATCGAGCTAACATGGGGACCAAATGGACCTACGGTTCTGAGCTCCAATAATCTCAAAATATTAATTAAGCTCTTAATTAAATATTCTGAATTATTAACTCCGGGTTATTCCACTAAAAACCCGAAATTGTACCCTCGTTGCCGCAGATGATATATTAAGCCGAACCAAGTTGGTGTTCACCGATATAGTCACTACATATAGATTAAACCTTCACGAGTATCTTGTAATTAGAGCCAGATCATAATGTCCATTATACCCCTCTAATTATTTTTACCTTAAGTACCATTGATTCTCTAATGAACGATTTATTCATAACGATTATGAATTTTAATCTTTCTATTCGTAATAGAAAGATTTGAGCGCTCTAACATTTCAAGTACCGAATCAACCTTTAAGAAAGATACTCATATACTTCTCACAAGAAGGAGTGAACTCCATATCTATGTAAACGTTCCCAGCTACACAACAGACTATGCCCCCAAAGTACGTAGCTATTGGTCGGGATGATACACCAATCTCACCTTTGTATATCAAAGGATATAGCCTACTATGCAGGAGTTTATAGTACACTTAGGATTAAGATCAATCCATATATAACCATCTAGTAGATCGAAATGACTTTCTTTATTTAACAGATATTATAAGAATACTATTTCCATCTAGGTTCAGTCCTATATGATCACATCATACAAGATGTCTCTATTCTCATGTCTCTACATGGACGATCCCGGATCAAGGTCGCCATACAAATATAGAATGGACCAGAACTATAGATAAACCCCAAATAAAGTACCCACTTTATTTTCTTTCTATGGACTTGACCTGCGTGATCACACACGTATAACGCAAGCGCATGTATCGTTCAAGTAGTATAAAATGCATCGATCCCACGAGGACTTAATACATAAGCTATAAATTGTGAAGCCAAATGTTTACGAGTATAAAATGGATTGGTTGTTTGATTGGATGATGATTTTAAACTTAAAACAAGCAAATAAAATAGTGTGAAAGTGAATTAAAGGTAAAAACAATATTATTAAACTATCGAGGGTTGTGAATCCTTCCAATATCTTTTAAAGATGAAGTGATTATTTCACGTCTGTGCAATATTTTGGTTTATTAACTTAGAGCACGAATTTATGCAAAAGTGTCTTCCGATGGTCAGATGCAAATACCCAGTATAACCCAATTAATCATATTCCTATGTCAACTGAGTTATTTGAAGTTATTAAGATTAAGTTCCAATTATGGCTATCCCCGCCCAACAGGTATCTTCATATCCTGTAAGAAAATCTATTAAGGGTTATCTATCCTTAAGAGAGTCTAAGGCTGAAACCTAAAATATTTTTTCCAAGTTCAATTTAAGTTTATCAAATCAATCTTATTAATGGTCAGTTAACAAGAAGCATTAAGCTTAAGACTCAATAAATAAAATTTTACATTACCCAAATTATAAAATAATCTCTTATAAACCGGTGATATTGGAATTCATCACAACCCCAGATAACAGGTTTAGTTACAACACATATCTAGGACTAGTAAAATTAAATGACATAAAGTAAAAGCTGGAAATTAAAAAGGTAAATAAAATAATAAAATAAAATACTGAAGGTTAGAGGATCCACTTTTATTACTTCTATATTAGATATTTCACTTATTATAATATATTAATTTTGCGTGATAATTACCAACCGACCATATAAGCGGTATCCTGATTAAGTCAAATTTATAATTAATTCCAACTGACCATAAAGGCTGTATCCAATTTAGTCAGGTTAAAACCAATTTAATTAAGTCCAACCGATCATAAAGACGGTATCCCATTAAGTCAGGATTTAAACAGTTTATATATTATAATTAAGGGATATTAATCTAAATATTAGTAATAAAAGCTCTACCTTTCACCCCAACAGAGGGGAGTTACCTACACATACTGAAAAGTAAAATAAAGACTGAAAATGAAATAAAGTCATAGATTGATGACACGTGGCACGAGCTTCGTGGAGATGATGACACGTAGCTGTCGGTAGAATTATTGGCACAAAGTCACGACGCGTAGGAGCTTGATGTTACGACACGTGCACATTAAATGTCGACAGCATAAGTTTGTGACACATGTCCGGCGCACATTAGCAAGATTGATGTGATGTTGACACGTGGCAAACACATATTAGCAAGTGCACATGTTAGCAAGTCTGCTTTGATTGTGACACCTTTCTAGCGCACGTTAGTGGCACATGATAGCAGTCGGTGTATTTTATCAAATGGCGTATTTTAGCAGGAAATTTACATTTTTACCCTTTTTGTCCCTTTGTCGCTGTTTGGCCCCGAATTGATTCCAAAGAGTCATGTTATTTTATTTATCTACAAAATAACATAAAAAAACATTAAAATATTCACAAAAATCAAGAAACTATACAAAATATTAAGTAAAATGGACGGTAAATTCTGATATATTTACCGCTTATCACATCCCCAAACCTAACATTTTGCTAATCCTCGAGCAAAATAATAAAATAAAATACAATAAACAAATTTAATAATAAAATTAAACTAAGTCACTTTCGTAGGGACCATAATTGCATTTAGCGTATGCAACAAGCCTTTAAACCCCTAGGTGTCCCTAGTGGACGAGTTGTAGTCTCGTGAGGCCTTACAGCAACGACACCCACAAACGTCAATATAAAACTAATGCACAGAAAAGAAAAAAGACAAGAGAAAAGAGAATAAACAAGTTAATGACTAAAAAAGTGAAACTTATTATCCAAGTTAATAGTTGTTTTCTTTCTTTCTAAATTACCAAATAAGTAAATTCTCAGGTTAGTTTTATCATTCTCCATATACACAGCCAACAAAGTATTAATCAACTCATTGTGCCCACAGTATTCATAAGTGTAGTTGAAAAGAAAGTAATATTTTTGTCCTAGAGTTATATCAGAATTCATATCTTTTTATTAGCAATGGAATTTTTTTTTGATTTTTTTAATATTCCATTGCTTTTTTAGATGCTTCCTCCAATTAAACTAGAGCACTGAATATTATAAACTTTTCAATTACAACTCATGTCTGTATAGTACCATGTATATTGATAATACCTATCAACTAAGCATATGAAGATCTAATCATTATTATGGAGAATTCACAAATTAAATAATTCAAAAGAAAATAAACAAAAATTATCTTGTTACGAAATAGGTTGAGATATGTCTCAGGAGTGGAAATTCCTTGCACAACCATCTCACACCAGTTTAAACTGATTTAGTCAAGTTAAAAACACAAAAACACAAAATATTTTTTTAATTATTTTCTACATTTTTAATTATTTTTGACTAAAAATCAAATAAAATAACACAATAAAAACGAGATACTAGTCAACTATTCCCCTCCCCCAACCTAAATGAGACATTCCCCAATGTCTTAAAAGTATAAGAAGAGTTTAGAAAACAGTACCTGGTTAGCTGAAATTCTATATTTAAAATGAAAATTTAAAGTTGAGATCCAGATTTATCCGATGCTTCTTACCACGATCATTATCGGACTGGTTTATCTTGGAAAGGATAGGGTCAAATTTGTGATTCAAAGGCTAAGGTTTGGTCAATTAAATTATGTGCAGTTCTGGCAGTGAAAATGATTTCTTTTACATGTTTTGACACGAACTTATTTCTCCGGGCATCATCAAGAAACACACAAAGAAAATTATGAAATCCATCAGCATTAAACAGTCTAATCGATTTATGGTGTATGTTTAAGTTTGCCCAAGATAGTACTGTAAAAATTTCCTCCATCGCACCTAAGCCACTTGGAAAAGTAATAAAAGCATCAGCACGATTAATCATTTCAATAAGTCGCTCGGACAGAGCTGGTATGATAAATTCCTCTCTGTTTGATGGTCCTATAAGATTTGCCTCCGCCAAAGATTTTGAGATGATTCCCAGAACTTGACTACCTATTTCCTGTACAACCTTTGAAATGAGCCCCATTGGTACAAGATTGCCACCGCCATATATTAAGTGCATATTCCTTTCAGCGATGACTCAACTCAATTCTTGTGCTGCCTCAACGTAATCTGGCTTAGAACTAACACTAATACTGTAAAACACACAGATGTTAATAACTCATCTTTTTGAAGTTGCTTTCATTTTTTTTTTGCACAAGTCTGGATGCCTTCAAGAGTGCAATGATGAGTTGAATTTATAGAATCTGAAAATGGGTGAGTAATAATAGCACTAGTACCTTCCAAATGATAATTATTAACTAAACAGTAAAATATATCATGAAAGTCAAAAAATCTGGATCTTGTCGGAGAAAATAAAAAAAAATAACAAAACAAATCATAATTATTAGATAAATACAAGAGAAAATAATATTTACAAGAAGTAACGGCTTGAATGACGTATATGCGTCAGGGACAAGATTCTCATTCAATTTTCTTATAAATTGGCAAATATGGTCTTTTAAAGTCAGATTCCCAAGACTTAATTGTTATCTTTCTTTTTGAAACTGTGTATATAACATGTGAATTACGTGATGCACATATCCACTGGGATGCGTCTCAAGAGTCAATTATATGCCATCCAAAGATTCCTTACCCAAGCCACTCCTAATGAATTTAATTTTATCTTCACGGTTATCAGACACTATTCCTAAAGAACGACAACGAGTATTACATGTCATGCTTGCACATTTATAGCAAACACTCATTCTTTTAGCCTTTCTCTTGTTAGAATAGGTGATTCTTCCTAAACCAGACAGATATGACACAAAAGAGTCAGAGGAATCACCTACCAATCGGACTCGTGCTTCAATAATCCAATGAATGTCAATAAGATTACATTTAATCATCAAAAGTCTCATTCGTTCCATGTGAGCTTTGTAGACTTTCATCAGAATTTTTGAGGGAGAGAAGAAAATTACTTGTGAAGATTTGAGAGAACTTCTTCCATCCTGAAATGTGACTTTACATGCAAAAATAAAACACACCAAATCTGAATATATACACAAATTGCATGGGTTGCCTCCCAACTAACGCTAAGTTTAACATCGTCAGCTAGACATGACTGCCTGAACGTTAGGCTGGATCTTAAAGTGCGACACTTTCTTTTTGTCACTCAAATGATCCTCCCCAATAGTGCTTGATATATTGCCTATTTACCCTGAATGTATTGTTGGATTTGGGGTTGTGTATCTCAACAACTCCGTAGGGTAACAACTAAGTAATCACAAATGAACCTTACCATTTTGATTTCAGCTTTCCAGGAAATAGTTTCAACTATGAATCGTATAACAACACCTGCTGCCCTGGCTTAAGTTTTCTGCGCACTATTTTTTATCATGCCATTTCTTCGTCTTTTCTTTGTACAGTTTGACATTCTCATAAGTATGTAGGCGAAATCCATCTCATTCGTTGAGTTGGTGGAGCCTTTTTTCTCCCACTACTTGTAGATCAAGATTTAACTTCCTCAGTTCCCAGTACACTTTGTGTTCAAGCTCCACTAGCAGATGGCACGCTTTCCCAAACACTATTCGATATGGGGACATACCGATGGGTGTCTTGTAAGCTGTCCGGTAGGCCCGTAATGCGTCATCCAGTTTTTTAGACCAGTCATTCCTTGTTGATCTAATGGTTTTCTCTAATATTCTTTTGATCTCTCTGTTTGAAACTTCAACTTGTCCATGTGATTGTGGATGGTAGGCAGTGGTAAATTTATGAGTAACTCGGTATTTGGATAGGAGTGCATCGAAATATCTATTGCAGAAATATGTGCCTTCATCACAGATAATCGCCCGAGGTGTTCCGAAGTAAGTGAAAATATTATTTTTAAGGAATTTTATCACCATTTTTGAATCATTTGATGACAGTGTAATTGCTTCAACCCATTTGGAGATGTAGTTTACTGCAACTAGTATGTACAGATTTCCAAATGATGGAACAAAGGGTCCCATAAAATCAATCCCTCATACATTAGATATCTCCATTTCCAAAATATTTTACATAGGACCTTCATTTCAACTCGAAATATTTACCGTTCTCTGACACCTGTCACATTGAAGATCAAATAAATAAGCATATTTAAACAGAGTGGGCCAGAACAAACATGATTGTAGGACTTTGGCTGTAGTTTTATTTCCGCGGAAGTGTCCGCTGTATGGTGATGAATGACAATGCAGAACACTATTGACTTCCTCATGTGGAACACAACGTCTCAGTAATTGATCAGCTCAACGTTTAAACAGGTATGACTCATCCCAGACATAGTGCTTGACTTCTTTGAAGAACTTCTTTCGTTGCTGATGTGTCCATTCCAACGGCTATTTTCCAGATACTATGTAGTTTATATAGTCAGCATACCAAGGGAAATCGTGTTGTTTCATGACAAACAACTGTTCATTTGGAAAATTTTCTTTGAATTTCATTTCTTTGCCAGCTGTTTCTCCATTCTCGAGCCTCTGTCAGTGATCTGCGACTGGATTTTTTGTCTCTTTCTTATCTCGGATCTCCACGTCAAATTCTTGCAGTAGAAGCACCCAACGGATCAATCTAGGTTTGGCATATTTCTTCATGATCAGATATTTGATTGCTAAATGATCTGTGTAGACCACCACTTTGGGACCCAACAGATAGGGGCATAATTTATCAAAAGCAAACATAACTGTAAGTAACTCCTTTTCAGTGGTTGTGTAATTGAGTTTAGCTTCGTTCACAGTTCTGCTGGAGTAATAAATGGTGTGGAAAATTTTTACATTGCGTTGTCCCAAAACTGCACCTACAACAAAGTCACTAGCATCGCACATTACCTCAAATGGAATGGTCCAGTCCGGTGCTACTATGATGAGGGCAGATACCAGCTTCTGTTTTAAGATTTCAAAAGCTTGGTTGCATTCTTTGGTGAAGTTGAAAGGTACATCTTTCTCCAAAAGATTGTACATAGGTTTAGCAATCTTGGAGAAGTCTTTGATAAATCTCTTGTAAGAGCTTACATGTCCGAGAAAACTCTGAATGCCTTTAACGGCTGTTGGTGGAGGTAGTTTTTCAATTGTCTCTATCTTTGCTTTATCTACCTCGATTCCCTTTTGTGAGATCCGATGTCCCAAGACAATACTTTCATGTACCATGAAGTGGAATTTCCCCCAGTTGAGTACCAGGTTGGTATCTTCTCACCTTTGTAACACATTTTTCCAGATTTTGCAAGCAGTGGTCGAACGAGTCTCCAATCACAGAAAAATCATCCATGAAAACCTTCATACTTTGTTCCAACATGTCTGAGAAGATGCCTATCATGCAACGTTTAAATGTGGAAGAAGCATTACATAGTCTAAATGGCATTCTACGAAAAGCAAAAGTACCATACGGATATGTAAAAGTGGTTTTTTCCTGATATTCTCGGGCGATGACAATCTGATTATACCCCGAGTATCCATCCAGAAAATAATAGAACTCATGTCCCGCCAGTCTGTCTAGCATCTGGTCAATGAATGGCAGTGGAAAATGATTTTTCCTTGTTTTTTTGTTCAGCTTCCTATAGTCCATGCATATTGTCCATCCAGTAATTCCTCCTTTCTTTGGCATGCATTGCAAAGGACTCACCCATTGCTATTAGATATAGGGTAGATGATGCCGACATCGAACCATTTGATAATTTTTTCTTCACAACCTCTTTCATGCTTAGATTTAGTCTCAGTTGATGCTCCACTGTGGGTTTATACTCGTCGTTCATCAAAATTTTATGCAAGCAAAATGATGGACTAATGCCTCAAATGTCTGCTATAGTCCAGCCAATGACTTTCTTGTGTTCTCGTAACACTCTCGGGAACTTATCTTATTGTTCCAATGTTAGCGAAGAAGAAATAATCATAGGTAAATCAGAAGAGTTTCCTAAGAATGCATATCTGAGATGGCTCGTGTTGGAGTTTTTTTTCAAGGTCCCAAGATCAAAACTCAAGCATGAATATCAAGTGAATACAACGACGGAAGTGCGGAATACTTACATCGAGCGGTTGAGCGACGATTTGGGCAACAAAAAATCAAATTCTGCACACTTTAGCAATGCAGTGGGCTGCTGTGAACAGTGTATTTCGCCCATTGTCTTCAAGTTTTGAAGCTCCAAGCTTCACCGAATGGCTTCCCGGCTCATGGGTTAACTTCCCTTATCACCTTGGCATGATCCCGGAGTGTGCTAGCACTCTTGTTTTGCCACAAAACACACTTGCTTCCCCCATTTTCTTTTGTCAAATTCGGCAGTGCATTGCCTAAGAAAAACAGAAAATGGCTTGAGAGAAGAGAGGAGAAGAAGAGGAGAGAGAGGCGGCAAAGTAAGCCTACTTTGCTTTTTCGGTTTTGGCTTTAGATTATATACCAAATGCACTTGAAATTAAATCTAATTCATTTCAAACACATTTGGTTTAAATCCCAACCACACACATCACCTTTTGTCAACAAGTCACATCACATCACTTTTCAAACATCAATCAATCCAATCAATTGTCACATCACTCAAAGTGACATGATTTGACGCTTGATGTGACGCTAGATGCGACTAGCGATTTGACGCTTGATTTGACGTGCCGCACTCGAATTCTAAATAAGAATGCGCTCGTAAAAATCTCGGGCTCGGGTTCGTTAATTCCAAATTAACGAATTTTCCGTTGCGTCGTAATTAAACGATTACGCCAAGCGAAATCACTATTCACGTCGCTAACGAATTAATTCTAAATTAATTCGTTCGCCCGAATTAAAATCTAATTTTAATTCCGCGTCGAAATCTAATTTCGATTAATATATCAAATATATTAATTCCTCGATTAATTCCAAATTAATGTTTCTCTCTCTTTAATCGTTATTTTATCCTAGATAAAATATCTCCGCAATTAATCCCAGATTAATTTTCTCTCTCATCTAATTAATCCCAGATTAATATAAGTGCGAGTCATACGTCATCGGTGAATCTTTGGGAAGCGACCCATGAGATCCTCGGATATGTTGGTAGTCAAATCGGTCGTCGGACTATCTGAACACGTAAGTACCTCGTACTATGTTTTACCGATTTACAAGACAATGTTGGCTTCTAGCAAAGCACCATGTCTATCCAATTCTCCGGAAACATCCTTACAGGAATAAGGATCTATATCAAGCATAGTATACCGTAGTATTGTGCGTATCGACCCAGTATCGGATAATCACGTGCTAGGGCTGGGGCTGGATAAGTGTCTACCCCGTCCGAAGCACATATCGGATGTCTGGTAACATAGTCTCTATAATCAGATATACATGACCTGGTCACAATATCCCAATTGGTTGCGCAACACTCAAGAGCGCTAGTACCGTATCCTGCGTGACATCATCTCCAATATGACTGAAGTGACACTTCCGTCTTGACATCACACCCAATACTCTACGACTCTCTGATAAACCCAGAAGTGGTGTACACAGAACCGGTCAAAGCCCCCTACCACCAAAACCAAAGTTTATCGATTATCGTAAGTATTAGCGATGCAAGTCTCAGGTTAAGACTATACACACCTACCTTGATTTCGGCCTCCCATAGACACATAGTCATAATACCAATGGGATTCCGAAGGGTCTATCCAGAGCGAAGCTGTTTCCCGTACCATCGGTGAAACACGACCTCCTATCGCACTTGCATAAGTATCCAATACTTATATATATGAGAACTATGTCGTTGTGCCCTCACAACGCACACAAGTGCAATACTAGCCTATTCCGCATTATCGATGTCCAGTCTCGATAATACTACGGCTAGGGATATTTAATGATTAATCCTTCGTGGACTGATACTGTCTCATATCATCTCAGTCCAGGAACTAATCATAGGGACCTCTCTTCATTTATATATCTATGGTGATCTAATCACAAATGATGAGAGTGCAATTTCCTTATTACATAGTTAATTTGCTACAACAACACAATGTTCTGTGCAAATAGTGACGCTATGGGTCATATTATCCAACAGCTCGGAAGTAGCTTTAGCTCCAACTGCGGCGGTTCTTCAATCGAAGGCTTGATTCGCTCTTTTTTGGGTAGTTCCAAACTTTCCACCTGTGGTGTTGATTTGAAGTGAAATGGTCTCTCAAGATAGTTGATACATTCCAGAATTTCATCATTTAGCTCACTGTTAGTCATGTTGGTGATGCAAGCTTCAAGTTTATTCGTGGGAGGTGGCATTGCATCAGTATCCTGGATGATACTATCTACAACATCAATTCTGAAACATTCCTCTTCCTTTTCATCACTCGGGAATTTCATGGCTTTGAAAATATTAAAGGTAACTTCTTGGTCCTTCATTTTCATGGTTAGTTCTCTTTTTTGTACATCAATAATAGTTCGACCTGTAGCCAATAATGGTCTCCCGAGAATGATAGGTACATCTTTATATTCCTCCATGCAAGGATAATGAAATCTACTAGAAGAATGAGTTTGTCGACTTTGACCAACACATCTTCAACTACACCTCTCGGAAATGTGAGTGTACTATCAGCAAGTTGCAGAGAGACTGAAGTTGGCATTGCTTCTCCAATTTACAGTTTCATGTAAATCCAAAAGGCATCAAATTAATACTAGCACATAAATCACACAAAGTTTTACCGATGTAATGTTCTCCAATGGTGCATGAGACAGTGAAACTGCCAGGATCTTTCAACTTTGGGGGAAGTTTCCTCTGAATGATAACGCTGCATTCTTCTGTCAATGCTACTGTCTCGTAATCTCCCAATCTCTATTTTTATGACAAAATTTCTTTCAAGAATTTGACACAGCTGGGCATTTGTTCCAACGCTTTTACAAATGGAATGTTGATATGTAGCTTTTTGAAGACCTCCAAGAATCGAGAAAACTGCTTGTCCAGTTTATTTTTCTGGAGACGTTGTGGAAAATGTGGAGGTGGAGTGAATCGTTCTCGATCATTTTCCTTTGCTTATTTTTCCTCCATCTGTTCTTTTGTATCTTTTGGAATTTCCTCAATGGATGCCTTGATTCCAACATCTTTGTTGATTTCAGTACTATTTTTCAAAGTGATGGCTTGACATTGCTCTTCTCTATGTTCTTTGGATTTGGCTCTGTGTTGCTACGAAGATTACCTAGTGGTCTGTAAGTCTGAGCATTGGCCAGTTGTTCTATTTGATTTTCCAGTGCCTTTATAGAAGCTGATTGGCTTTAAAACATAGCATCGTATGTTGCTTGTTACTTTTTGAACATCTTTGCAATCTATTCTTTTATATATGGTTATTTCTCATATTCTTGGCCTTTTTTTGTTGTTGGAATCCATGTGGTGGATTGTTTATTTGCCCTGAATTATTGCTCCATGCGAAATTGGGATGATTTCTCCACTCTAGGTTGTAGGTATTGGAATATGGATTGTTCCTTTATCTGTTGAAATTGTTGACATAATTCACCATCTCATCATGTTGGTTTGTTTCTGGTGATCCTTCATATGGTGAACATGCGGATCCAGCATTACCTTGCATGATGAGAGTTTCCATGAATTTTCATATATGATCCAGCTTGGCATTCAATACTGTGTTAGCTCGAACTTCCCGCGATTCGTTGAATCATGCTCCTTTCAGGTGGCCATAAAGAATTATTGTTGGTCATTTCTTCAATCAAGTCCCAAGCCTGATCTTCTCCTTTTGCCATTAAAGCTCCTCCAACCGCAACATCAATTGTGGTTCTCATTAGTCCAGAAAGTCCATTATAGAAAGTTTGGACTTGTAGTCATTTTACAATCTCATGTGAGGACATTTCCGGAGCAAATCCTTGTATCTTTCCCAAGCTTCGCAGAGAGATTTTGAGTCATGTTATACAAAAGATGTAATTTCATTCCTCCGCTTTCCAGTTCTGGCTGGTGGAAAGTACTTTGTAAGGAATTTGGTGGCTAGAGTGTTCCAAGTTGTGATGGAACATACTGGTAGTAAATGTAGTCAAGTCTTAGCTCTGTCTTTCAAGAAATATGGAAAAACACGCAGTCTCATTGCTTCTTCAACTGCTCGGTTATAATTGGATGTGCCGCAAACTTCCAGGAAGTTACTGATGTGGGCATTAGGATCTTCAGTTGCATTCCCCTAAAATTGAACTGACTGCTGCAACATATGAATGTATATTTTGATGTCACACGTATTTAGTGGTAGGAGAGGAAATACGATACAAGAAATGAAGCCATCAACCACTGGAATAGTTTTGTCTCGAATGGGAATTGGTGGTGTAACTTCCAAAGGTTCAGATTCCATGTTGATGAGTGCTTCTTGACCTTCTCGCCTTTCCCTTGTTAACTGTCTGATGGTTCTTTCAATTTTTGGGGTTAAGCGGTCCGATTTCAAAGCTTCTGGTTCTTCTCATGTATTGTCTGAGAACTTGAAACACAAGAAGACAAAAATAATAAGTAAGAATAAATTAGACACAAATAAAGGTATCTAACCCCAAAATTAATAGTAAAAGATAAATAAGTCCCCGGCAATGGCGCCAAAAACTTGACCAGCGTGATCATACACGTATAATACAAACGCACGTATCGTTCAAGTAGTATAAAATGTATTGATCACATGAGAACATCATACCTAAGCTATTAATTTGTGAAGCCAAATATTTACGAGTATCTAATGGATTGGTTGTTTGATTGGATGAGGATTTTAAACTTAAAATAAGTAAATAAAAAAGTGTAAAGTGAATTAAAGGTAAAATCAATATTATTAAACTATCCAGGGTTATGAATCCTTCCAACATCTTTTAAAGATGAAGTGGTTATTTCACGTTTATGTAATATATTGGTTTATTAACCTGGAACATGAATTTATACAAAAGCCTCTTCTGATGGTCAGATACAAATACCCAGTATAACCCAATTAATCATATTCTTATGTCAACCAAGTTATCTAAATTCAATAAGATTAAGTTCCAATTATGGCTACCCCCGTCCGACAGGTATATTCCTATCCTGTAAGGAAATCTACTAAGGGTTATCTATCCTTAACGGAGATAGTGGGCTATTGAGTCTAAGGCTGAATTTTCCAAGTTCATTTTAAGTTTACTAAATCAATCTTTTTAATGGCCAGTTAATAAGAAACATTAAGCTTAAGGCTCAATAAATAAACCTTTACATTACCCAAATCATGTAAGGAAATCTACTAAGGGTTATTTATCCTTAAGGGAGATCGTGGGCTATTAAGTCTAAGGCTGAAACCTATAATCTCTTTTCCAAGTTCATTTTAAGTTTACCAAATCAATCTTATTAATGGCCAGTTAACAATAAACATTAAGCTTAAGGCTCAATAAATAAACCTTTACATTACCCAAATTGTATAATAATCCCTTATAAATCGGTAATATTGAAATTCATCATAACCCAAAATAATAGGTTTAGTTACGACACATATCCAGGACTAGTAAAAGTAAATGAAATAAAGTAAAAGCTGGAAATTAAAAAGATAAATAAAACAATAAAGAAAATATTGGGGTTAGAGGATCCATTTTTATTACTTCTATTTTAGATATCTCCCTTATTATAATATATTAACTTTGCTTGATAATTACCAACCGATCATATAGGCTGTATCCCGATTAAGTCAAATTTATAATTAATTCCAACCGACCATAAAGGCGGTATCCAATTTAGTCAGGTTAAAACCAATTTAATTAAGTCCAACCCACCATAAAGACGGTATCATATTAAGTCAGGTTTTAAATAGTTTATAGATTATAATTAAGGGAGATTAATTTAATATAAGTGATAAAAGTTTTATCTTTCACCCCAGTCGAGGGGAGTTACCTACTCATACTGAAGAGTAAAATAAAGACTGAAAAGTAAATAAAGAAAGAGCTATTGCGTAAAATAAATAAAATTAAATACAGAAAGCTGTAAATAAACAAGCAAGACACAATCTTCTTAGCATTCTTAAGGAATTCCTCAGAAGTATAAATTTAAATTCTGAAATTGGCCTCAATTTATAGGTAAAGTTTAGCCTCACGCATCATGACGAGTGGAACATTACGCGTCGCGACGTGTCGTTGATTGATGACACATGGCACGAGCTTCGCGGAGATAATGACACGTAGTTGTCGGTAGAATTATTGATTCTGAGTCGCGATGTGTAGGAGCTTGGTATCATGACTCGTGTGCAGTAATGTCTGCAGCATGAGATAGTGACACGTGTCCGGCGTACGTTAGCAAGATTATTATGATGTTGACACGTGGCAGGCGCATGTTAGCAAGTGCACATGTTAGCAAGTCTGCTGTGATTGTGACACGTGTCTGGCACACGTTAGTGGCGCATGAAAGCATTCAGCGTATTTTAGCACAGTGCATTTTAGCATACATTGCATTTTAGCAGGAAATTTATATTTTTACCCGTTTTGTCCGTTTTTCATTGTTTTGGCCCGGAATTGATTCGAAAGAGTCCTGTTATTTTATTTATCTATCAAATAACACAAACCACATCAAAATATTCATAAAACTCAAGAAATTGTACAAAATTTTAAGTAAAAAGGGCGGTAAATACTGATATATCCTCTTGTGTATGACACTCATACACTAAGTATGAAGGCATATAAGTAATCTAAGGTATTCAAGATAATTTATAATTTTCGAAAATTAAACAATTACTTTGATAAATGAATAATGCATCATTTTATTTCAAAACATATAAAACCGTTTACATTACATGTAGCTCTATGGCATACATCCCAACAATTTCATACTCTTCATGTTAGAACATGATTGATCAAATCGCATATATGGAACAACATGACATTTTGATAGATGATTGGCTAGGCCAATATCTGATTTTGTCTTCTTTACCCGATACATATGTTGACTTTGTGATGCATTCAATCCAAGCCATATATGAAGAGCTTCATAATATATTACGCTAGGCAGAACATGATTTGAAGAAAGGGAATCCCACTTTGTACCTTCATGGTGGAACAAGCTTTTCAAAGATTTTTAAGAAGTCTAAGAAGAAAATCATGGGATATTAGAAGAAAGATTCCAAGAAACAAACTGAAAGACTGCTTGTAGCTCGTGTGCATGTCTACACTACAAAAAGTCTGGACACTGGAAGAAAGATTGTCCAGAGATGAAAGGAAAAATAGTAACCACAGGTACACTTTATATTTTTCATATTATTGACATCTCATTAGCTTTAGATGCAATAGTGGTTGGGTGTTAGACACCGGTTGTCCTACTCATATTTGTAACTCGATAAAAGTTAAAAGAATGCTAAACATAGGAGAGATCCAGCTTAGAGTTGACAATGGTGAGACATTGGATGTCAAAGCCATAAGAACAGTTATTATAAATCTCCATAATAAATGTAAATTAAACTTATGTGACTGTTTTTATATGTTATCTCTTATAAAATAGATAATATCTTAACCAATATTAGATAAAGAATGACATAAATTAAACATTAAAGTGTTGGATAATTATGACCCATAGCATCACTATTTGTACAAAATATGGTGTTGTTGTACAAATTAACTATGTGACAAAAGAAACTGCTCTTTTATCATTTGTAATTGGATTACCGAGATATATATAAATGATAAAAGGTCTTTGTGATTAGTTCCGGATTGAGATGATATGAGACAGTATCAATCCACGAAGGTTTAATCATTAAATAATCTCTAGTTGTAGTATTATCGAGATTGGACATCGATAATGCAGAAAAGACTAGTATTACACTTGTGGGCGTTGTGGGAGCATAACGACATAGTTCTCATATATTTAAGTATTAGATACTTATGCAAGTGTGATAGGAGGTTGTGTTTACCGATGGTACGTAAACATGGATAGACCCCTCGAAATTCCATTGGTAGTATATCTATGTGTCTATGGAAGTCCGAATCAGGGTAGGTGTATTTGGTCTTAACCTGAGACTTGCACCGCTAATACTTGCGACAATCAATATACTTTGATTTTGGTCGTCCAGGGCTTTAACAGGTTCTGAGTACGCCTCTTCTGAGTATATTGAGAATCGTAGTGTATTGTGTGTGATGTCAAGATGGAAGTATCACTTCAGTTATAGTGGAGATGATGATCACGTAGGATACGGAACTAGTACTCTTATGTACTGCAGTCATCGGGATAATATGACTAGGTCATGTTTATCCGATTATAGAGACTAGTTACCAGAGATCCGATATGTGCTTCATACGGGGCAGACACAATTCCAGCCCCAGGCCTAGCATGTGACATCCGATGTTGGATCGTAATACGCAATACTATGTATACTACATCTGATATAGATTATATATATTCCTTTAAGAATATTTCTGGAGAATTGGGTAGGCACGGTGCTTTGCTAGAAGCCAACCATGTCTTGTAAATCGGTAAAAATGTAGTACTAGGTACGTACGTGTTCGGATAGTCCGACGATCGGATTTACTGCCAACATATCCGGGTATCTCATGGTTCGCTTCCCGAAGATTCACCGATGACGTATGACTCGCACATTATTAATCTGGGATTAATTAATAAGAGATAGAAAATTAATTTAGGATTAATTACGGAGATATTTTATCTGGGATAAAATACTATTCAAGAGAGAGAACGATTAATTTGGAATTAATCGATAAAATAATGTATTCGATATATTAAGCGAAATTGGATTTCGACGAGGAATTAAAATTAGATTTTAATTTGGGCGAATGAGTTAATTTAGAATTAATTCACTAGTGACGTAAAAAGTAATTTTGCTAGGCATACTTATTTAATTAAATTTGATTTAATTACGTCACAAGGAAAAATTCGTTAATTTGAAATTAGTGAACCCGAGCCCGGGAGTGTTTGCGGGCCCACTCGCATTTCGAATCAAGTGGGGCCCACAAGTCACATCACGCGTCACATCATTAGTCATTCGTGTGATAGAAGTTTTGTCACCTTTTGGTGAATGACACTTTGTCACTATTCATTGATTGATGGAGGTGGTTGAAAGGCTTTAATGCCTTGTACCTTTTTGACTTTGGTTTTTGGTATTAGTTTTTTGAAATCCAAAGACACAAAAAAAAAAAAAAACAACTTCATCTTCTCTCTTTCTCCTCTCAAGTTTCGACCAAGGGCCATTTTTCTTCTAAAATTCTTGGCTTGGCCGAAAATGGTAAGAAGCTTAAGGGAATTTTTATGGCAAAAATTTCCAAGTGCTAGCACACTAAAGAGTCATCCATAGGTGATAGGGAAACAAACCTGTGAGCAAGGAATAACAACACAAAGCTTGGATCTTGAAGAACACAAAGAGGACATCCATGGAGGCCATGGCCGAGAGCTTCAAGGAAAGAGCAAAAAGTTTTGTTGTTCGACGCATCACAAATCCGATTTAAGTGAGTATTTCCGCTACTTTAACTTTGATGTATTCACTTAATTTCTTGCTTAATTAGATCTTGGGAGACCAAGAAAAACCAACATAAAGATGATGCTTTATGTTTATATGATAAAGACAATGTTCTTTATCTAACGGTCACTATATTTTGAAAACATATAGAGATGTCTTTAATACAGAGAAAAATACAAGTAAAAGCTCTGAATTAAATAATATTGAATCTTGGCATATGAGATTAGGCCACATAGATGTTAGACGTCTAAGTATATTGATTAAGGATGGTTTGATTGAAAATTTTACCTTAGATCCTTATCCGATTTGTGAGTCGTGTTTCCTAAGGAAAATGACAAAGGCCCAATTTCTTAGTGTTGGATACCATACTGAAGATTTATCGGAACTAATACACAATGATCTGTGTTGTATATTAAATCATGTTGCTCATGTTTTTTCTACATATTTCGTGACTTTCATGGATGATAAGTCAAGATATGAATATGTCTTTAAATCAGAAATATTTCACAAGTTCAAAATATTCTGAAATGAAATAATAAAACACATAAGTAAATTCATCAAGTGTATTTGATTTGATCAATATGGTGAATTTATGAGCAACGAATTCAAAAGTTATTTAATAGATAATTGAATTCTCGCCCGATATAACCCACCAGGAACTCCTCAACACAATGGTGTATCTGAGCAGATAAATCATACTTTATTGGATATGATGCGATCTATGTGAGCTATACAGATCTTTCATATTACCTTTAAGGTCATGATTTACTTAATTGCTGCCCACAGACTTAATAGAGTTCCATCGAAAGCTATTTCTACAACCTCATATTAGATATGGTTCGGTAGAAATCCAAGTCTTAGATATGTAAAGATTTAGGGTTGTCCTACATACGTTAGAGTTGCGTATCGGGATAACTAGCACATATGGGGTATAAATATAGGTCCGTTGGATATCTTGAAAAATATTTAGGATATTAATTCTATAATTCTGTGCAATGAAATATATTTATTGTTCACTTTGCCACTTTTCTTGAAAATGAATTTTTGAGAGAAAGTGACAATTGTAGAAAGATTGAACTTGATGAGTTTGATCCCAACTGTAAAGAACCTGAGATGGAACCACAGATCCAACTAAGTGAAGGATCTAAAACATAGGTTCTACGTAAGTAGAATAAAATATCAAGGTTTTTTTAGAGATTATTTTTAACATCTGATGTGAGTCTTGATATTCTTCTGTTGGAGGAAACAGATCCGACTATGTATAAACAAACGATATTGGATATCGACTTGGGAAAATGAAAGGAAACCGTGAAATCTGAAATGGATTCTATGCATGGCAATCAAGTCTAGGACTTAGTTGAATTTCCTGAAGGAGTTAAACTTATTAGTTGTAAATGAGTTTATAATAAGAAGCGAGGGCTATATGGAAATGTGAAAACCTTTAAGGCCCGACTGGTAGCGAAATATTACACTCAATATCCTAAGATTGACTATGAGGAAAAATTTTCACCAGTAGCTATGTTAAAATTCATTAGGATTCTTTTAGCCTTTGGTGCATATCATAACTGTGATATATGGTAGATGGATGTGAAAACCGTTTTCCTAAATGGATTCCTCTATGAGGATATCTATATGGAACCGCCAGAGGGGTTTCCTATCCAGTGAGACTTCAAACTAGGTTTGTAAGCTCCAGAAATATATTTATGGACTTAAACAGACATCCCGAAGATGGAATCGTCCTTTGGATGAGATAATAAGATTTCATCAAGAACGAGTAAGAATAATGTGTTTATAAGAAAGTGAGTGGGAGCATAATAATATTATTGGTTTTGTATGTAGACCACAACTTTATCATTGGAAATGATACAAGATTGATACAAAGTATAAAAGCCTACCTTTGCAAGAACTTCTCCATAAAAGACGTAAGTGAAACTTCCTATATAATATGTATAAGGCTCCATCGGGATAGAGTTAGAAAGCTTATAGGGGTGTCGCAATCCATGTACATAGATAAAATGTTAGAAAGGTATGATTTTACCGACTGTAAAACAGTAAATGGACATTTCCGACACAATATACATCTTTAGAAGAAAATGACTCCTCAAACTGAGGAAGAAAGAGTTAGAACTTCTAACTTGCCATATGCTTCTAGGAAGCATTATATATGTTACGTTATGTACGAGACTTGACATCAGTTTCGGCGTCAGTGTGACCAGACAATATCAATCTGATCAGGTAATGATAATTGGACAGCTGTGAAACATATCCTAAAATATCGTAAAGGTACTAAGGATAAGTTTCTCATATATGGAGAAGATGAGCTACAATTTAAGGGTTATATAGAAACTAACTTCTAATGAGATCCAGATGATAGATAGTCTACATCCGGATATATATATATATATATATATATATATATATATATATATATTTACCTTTAACGATGGTGCAGTTAGTTGGCGATGTTCATAGCAAGGCTCAACTGCTGATTCCACCACTGAGGTAAAATTTATAATAGTTTTAGAAGCTACTAAAGAAGCTGTACATATTAGAAATACTATCACAGAACTTCGCATTGTGCCTAATATTGAGGATTCGATCCTAATATACTGTGATAATAAATTAGACATCGTGTAGGCTAAGGAGGCAAGGGCTTATTCCAAGTCTAAACATGTGGATATGACATATCACGTGATTAGAGAGATTATTGAATGAAAAGACATAGTGGTCTTGAAGGTTCAAGGACTAGACAACATAGCAGGCCCGTTTACTAAGGTCTAACCTCCTAATTTATTCAATAAACATTTGGAGGAGATGAGACTGAGGTACCATCCAGATTGGCACTAAGCAAGTGGGAGTTTGTTGGAGTTGGTGTTTGGAGCGTCAATCCGGATAATGTATATTAAACTATATTTTATTATTTATTAATAAAATAACTATTTTTTTATTTCAATTCTTATTAATGGTATTGTCATTATTTTATTAGATTGATGTATAAATATACTAAGAATGACATCGACCTTAGAATAGTCATGTAGTAATACTAGACACTAGATGGTCCGATATTGGGATAAGTATTGCTATTATAAATTATTCTTAAAAAGAGTATGTGTGTGTGTGTGTATATATATATATATATTCTTAGTCGTTGGTTTTGGAATACGGTCGAATTCATATAACCTAGAAGATTAGCACATGTCGTATATTGGAATTGAAGTTCCAATGGTTTAACCTAATGTAACCTAAGTTTTGGAAGCTCATATAGACGTGTGGGTATTGGTTGGACCGAATACTGAATGACTCACATGTGATTCCTAATAGTTGGAAGTACACACCACCGTCAATTGGAATCTCATCGAGTCGAGTAGCATATATGATCATTTGATTATAGGATAACATTAATTTTGTGTAAGATCTTCCATACTTTGATGCCATATATGTCAGAAATATTTCATGGTCTGGCCTCTAGATGTTAGTTGGGTGTGAACCGATGCATTAGTTAATCAAGTGAAGATCAAGATAGAATCTTTCGGTCTGTATGTGTACCATAAGGGGTTTAGGTATTCGTGTGAGTAAGTTACGATTTTTAAGACTTTAGCCAAAGTTGATCACCTAGGGTGGATCGCATCAGTTGTAAAGAATCGTAGACATGTCGACATGAGATGTGCGCCTCGAAAACTTGACGGTGTATTCTATGTTTCCTAAGCACAACTCGGATAGCCTACGACGAAGGAATTGTTAAACATATGTGATGACCTCGACTAGTATAGTTTAGAAAAGTTCTTCGTGGTCTTCGTGAATTCGAAGATGGTCGAATTGAGTACATATTAGCTAGACTTATATGACGAACGTGTCTGAACTTAGAGAGTCCCAATATGAAGTGTACTCATTGTGCACTTGGGTAGTTGATTAATTTTGATAAAAGATAATATTCGATATTATAATTATCAACTAAGATAATCAAGTGTTATTGGATAACATTGATTATTTACTTTTACCTAATTGGATTAATTCAATAATTACACAAAGGCTTAATCATAATTTCATAATTAACTCTCCCATTTGAGGATATGATGGTAATTACAAGTATGTAATTATATGTGTTTCTGTCTTGATTTAATTGGATTAAATCAAAGTGATAGACAAAGTTGATTAGTCACACCTAATGATGCATATTTGGATAAATTAAATTAAGCACACCTAAAAGTTGATTAGAACTTTTTATTAATTAAAAATTGCCTAAGTTTTGCTATAAATAACAAGCTTTATGAAAGTTTTAATTAAGCTTAAGCAAAGCAAAATGAGCTTGAGAATGGTAAGCTAAATACAAGTAATTCTTGGAGAAATTAACATAAGTTAGAGAAGTTTTAGAGATGCTTTGGAAGATCTCTACAACATTTCATCAATGAGAACTCAAAATTGGATCTTGGAATGAAACTTGCTAAACCTTAGAAGTTCTTCAATAATTTCAACAAGGAGAAAGAGACTAGATATTTGTATTAAGCTTACCAGGTAATGTTTGGTCTTCTCCTAAGTTATGTTCTTCATTAGTGAGTTTTTCATTAGTGAGACATATAGTGATGAATTATGTATTGGATGAATAATTACATACCTTAAGTTGAAATTAGGCTAATGAATTATGTTATGATGCTTTAGAAGTATAAACACAATATGCTTGTAATTGGGTCAAAGATGTTCATAGCGGACATGAAACAAATTAATTAGAGTTTGGAACTCTAAATTAAAGTTTAGAGCTATGACTACCATTCTATAATCACTTGACCACCTTTGGGTGAACCAGAATTGTTCATGAGACATTTCATAATGTGATTATAAATTTATTTGTGTTTTGATTCAAACAAATGCATATAAGTATTTAAAATACATGTATCCTAGTTGTATAACATGTGTTGATGGTGGTCATGATGCTAAAATTGGATTTTAGGTGTATTTGAAATATTATGAGAAAATTGGAAGTGTTTAGTATTGGTTTGAAGTTGAAATTGCTCACTGGCTAGGGCAGTGTCGCGATTATGACCCCTCAGCGTCGCGACACCGATCATCAGACCTAGGCTCATCGCGACGCCAAGACGTTCGACTCTCGCAGTTGCCCTCGCACATTGGAGCGTCTCGACTCCCAAGCTCATGCGTCGCGACACGCAGAGCTGATACGTACTGAAACTTCATTTTCTCCATTCCGGAGCTTTCGGACTCCGTTTGGGTCCTATTTTTTCCTACGAACTCGAAACAGATTGTAGTTTTACATAAAAAAATATTTTAAAATACGCTCATGCTAGATATCCATAGGTTAGACTCACTTGCGCTGCGCGGGACACCGATCCGACCCTAGGGTTCCACATTAATTAGTTATCACTTTTAGATAAATAATTAATTATTTAATATTAGTTTATTTAAATTATTAATTACGTATCATTGATTATTATTTTCTTATTAAAAGTTAATTATTAATTATTTATATATTAATTTAATATTATGCATTTATTACATATGAATTTATTAAATGTTAATTATGGTAAATTTGTAATTTCCCTTAAAATTGTAATTTTTTTTTTAATTGTTTAGTTGCTAATGAGAGTTTTTATTAAAAAATAAAAAATTATTTTAATAGAATTTAAAATTTGTACTTCTTTTTAAAGTCAAAATATTTTTTTAATCCAAAAATCTATGCTTTAACAAAAAAACAACTTTTTTAATTGCTAAATAATCCATAATAAATCGAAACTTAAAATAAGTTTGAGAGTGGTACTTAACTATTATTTTTGGGCATATTATCAAAGGATTTAAAAAAAAACACCTTACGAAAATATGATTTTAAATATATCCAAACATACACTTAGTCAAGTTAAAAGTTAAAATCGGTATTTAATAATAAATGAAAGAGAGATGGATTATGATGCAGTTGTGAAACCCAAAATAAAGAAACGAATAAGAAGAAATTAAGATGATTAAAGTGAAAAAAGAAGATTACTTTTGGGCATCTTGTTTGGACAAAGAGAAAGACAAAGACAAAGCTCCTACTTACAATTGGAAGCATGCTTCCCTGCTTTTATGCTTACACCTTTCCTTTCTTTAGAGCCAAAAAAAAAAACTATTATTAATATTAAGTTAAACACAAAGCCATTCTTTAGCAATTTACCATAATTAAGTGCAGTCCCACGCCACACCCCACAAGTTTCCCACTTTCAATTTCAATATTACTTTTATTGCATGAGAACTAATGAATTTTTAATAAATTAACTTTTGTTCGGAATGTGGGTATATGGTGGGTGTGTTTCAGATTAATTTTGATGAAATATATTACTTTATAGTGACGAGAATTTTAAAATCAAATATCCTACGCTACCTGTCTTTTTGGCGAGCATAAATTATTTCTTCAATTCTATATTTATTAGCTATTTAGAGGTTATGAAATAAATGTACACAAAAGAATAACATGCTCACAGGATTCAAACCCACCCTCATATGGATCTATTAGTCATCTACTTTAATTTCAATTTTTTTATGAGACCTAATCAATAATTAAAATTAAATTTAAATTTAAATCTCATATAAACGTTTGTATCCATAAGCGACTAAAATCTTCCTCACCCCAGCTTATTTTTTTATTTTAAAAAAAATAGTCGCTAATTGAAAACAAAAGTCCAATAAAAGGACTGTGATGTGATGCGCGATCAAGTTCTGCATCCCACCCAACTTTGATATTGCCATTATTCTTGTATCATTATTGTTTGGTGGTTTTTTTTTTTAACTATTTAAAAATTTTAAATTTGACTCTTATTTGAAATTAATCTCCTATAGGATTAATTTTTGAATCCGATGTTTAAATAAAAATGACATTAAAAAAAACTCATAAGGCAGCACAGCACAAATAGTAATGAGCAGTACTGGGCCAACCTTTCAAGACTTGAAATATAGCCGGCTATTCCATTCTTCTCCATCAGGGTAATTAGCTCACTCTCACCAACAAACTCTTTACTTAAATAGTTTTATGATTTAGCCTTGTTGATGGTGTTTTCAGGCACTACGGCATTTTAAAACAACACATCAGGGACAAAAGGGTAAACCCCTTTCTGATCAAAGCCATTAAATACCGACCCGGTCACATGAGTAACATAAAACAGTTGGAGACCGAGCACTTTCATCAGTAAACCGACCACTTGGGATCAGCGACCGGGCATTAATGAGATCGGCAGAAGCATTCCTAGCTCGAAGAACCATCATGACCGACCTCATGAAGACCGACCACCCGGCAAGACGTGCTCCAGAAGATAAGAAATCATATTCCTACAGGATAAGATATTTAATTATCCTACTTCCATGGAAAAAATTAAATAAGTCAACATCCTAGTAGGATAAAGAGAGTAAAGGTAGTTTTGATTAGGAATTCTTATGAGAAAAGAAGAATTAGATCAGCTAGGAGTCCTTTTAGGAAGAGAAAACCATCTTCAGGAGGAAATCCTTGTATTAAAAGGAATCTGATTACTTCTCCATTATAAATAGGAGGGCAGAGCATGTGTAAAAGGCATCAGAATCATTATTGAAAAACTTGTAAGCTCAAGAGATATCAGAGAAGTATATCTCAGCAATAAAAGTATCATTCAGTTTGTGTCCGTGGACGTAGGTCGGATCCAAATCCACCGAACCACGTTAAATCTCCTTGTCGATTGGCGTATTTTCTGTCTTTTGCTAAGTTTGCTTTTGGTTTCCCCCATAACCAAACAAATTCACAGTTGAAGGAGGATTACCTCGGGGGTGATATTCCCATATTACCCTGAGACCAAAATCCACCGTCAACAGTTGGCGCCGTCTGTGGGGAATCCTACAAAAAGCAACTCGCGTAAAGACAAATGGCGGAAGGCGGAAACCAACAATCATCAGGGAACTCAACTGCAGATCGGATGGAAAAGATCGAGGAAAACCTTAGGAAGAGTAGGGAGGAAAACCAAACTCTACTAAAAACCATAGTAGATCGGTTGGAGAGAATGGAAGGAGCACACAACGGAAAATTCGAGGCTGGGACTAGCCGACAAAGGAATGAGATAACAGAAGGGAAGAGAATTATCGATGCAAGCGAAGACAACAGGCCCCGGAGGAGGGAACCCTACAGGGTGAGATCTGTGGTGGTACAGAGAGATTCCCAAATCGAGGACACGTGGGAAGAGGAAGATGACGAAACATCACCGGACTCCTCCTACGGTAGCCCTCACAGTACCCGGAGAAGATGGGGGATGTAAGCTTCGAACAAATCCCTCGAGAAGACAATTGTGAGGCAGACTCCCTGGCACGGCTCGCCTCTTCAACAAAAGCCAAGCACCCCAGGGTAATCCCCTTGATTTATGTCCGGGAGAGGAGCGTGGGAGAGTCCGAAGTGGAAGTTCTAGATAAAGAAAGCCAAGCATAGTGGATGCAACCCATCAGAAAATACTTGGAAACAGGAGAAACACCAGAGAACAAAACAGAAGCCCGAAGGTTAAAATACAAAAGCATCAAATTCTCCCTAATCAACGGGATACTCTAACCGGCGGGGTTACTCAGTCCCTCTATTGAGATGTCTTGCAGAGGATGAGGCAAATTATGTGCTCAGAGAAATACATACCGGCATCTGCGGAAGCCACGCCGGAGGCCGCTCAATTGCCTACAAAGCCTTAAGACAAGGTTTTTACTGGCCGACCATGCACCAGGACGGCATAGAAGTAGCCCGCAAGTGTGAAGGATGCCAGAAAAACGCGAACCTCCACCACCAACCAGCCGAACAGCTAACCACCCTGCTCAGTCCCTGGCCATTCGCCCAGTGGGGACTGGACATCATTGGGCCAATGCCGCAAGGGAAAGGACAGGCGAAGTATGCCATCGTAGCTATAGACTATTTCACTAAATGGGTAGAGGCAGAACCATTATCCACCATAACAGAGAAAAGAGCCACTGAATTCCTGAGAAAAAATATCGTCTGCCGGTTCGGGATTCCCCGAGCCATCATCACAGACAACGGGAAGCAATTCGACAGCAAAGGTTTCAGAAAGCTCTGCGAAGACCTCCAGATTGCCCTAAGATTTGCCACACCGGCCCATCCCAAATCAAACGGCCAAGTCGAGGCAACGAACAAAACCATTAAAGCCAACCTCAAAGCTCGGCTTGGATCCAGCAAAGGCTTATGGGTCGAAGAATTACCAGAAGTACTATGGGCGCACCGAACGACCTATAAAGACTCCACGGGAGAAACCCCATTCTCCCTGGCATACGGATATGAAGCTGTCATCCCGGCAGAGATCGGAGTAGCTTCCCACAGGGTCCAACACTACGAGAGCAAACAGAATGAAGGACTTATCAGAAACCACCTCGACCTGATCGAAGAAAAAAGAGAGAGGTCGGCTATGAAAACTGCAATCTGCCAACAAAGGATGGCCCGTTTCTACAATAAAAGAATTCGGACTCGCACCTTCATCCCGGGCGACCTAGTCCTAAGAAAAGTCACCATAAATACTCGAAAACCGGAGGAAGACTCCCTGGGTGCCAAATGGGAGGGGCCCTACAAGGTGGTAAAAGTGATGAAACCAGGAGTATACATCCTAGAACGACTGGACGGCACGAGACTGAAGAAACCATGGAACGCTGAGATGTTAAGGAAATACTTTCAGTAAAAACTTGCCCTTCCTTTTATCTGTCTACAGTGAAAAGGGCAAGGATCAAAATGCGTAAAAACCTCGTTCGAGTTGACCCACCAGAGAGTTGTAAAAAATGTCCCCAAAAATAAATAAAACTTTTATTTCTCACCCGCCTTTCTAAAAAAAAAAAAAAAGAAAAAAAGAAGAAAGAGAAGAAGAAGAGCTCAGACACTCATGGATCCCTACTCACTCGGTCAAACGGCTCGGGGCTGGACTTCATTCCACCGAGGCTATTCGATGTAATGGATTCGTGGGAAAGCATAGCTCGAGGTCGGGTTTTAGTCCCACCGAGTCATGCTCTTCTGGTTTGGGGATGGGACATTCCCCCAGAGCCATCTCTTTCAGCTCGGGGTCGGGTTTTAGTCCCACCGAGTCGCACTCTTCTGGTCTGGGGATGGGACATTCCCCCAGAGCCATCTCTTTCAGCTCGGGGTCGGGTTTTAGTCCCACCGAGTCGCACTCTTCTGGTCTGGGGATGGGACATTCCCCCAGAGCCATCTCTTTCAGCTCGGGGTCGGGTTTTAGTCCCACCGAGTCGCACTCTTCTGGTCTGGGGATGGGACATTCCCCCAGAGCCATCTCTTTCGGCTCGGGATCGGGTTTTAGTCCCACCGAGTCGCACTCTTCTGGTCTGGGGATGGGACATTCCCCCAGAGCCATCTCTTTCAGCTCGGGGTCGGGTTTTAGTCCCACCGAGTCGCACTCTTCTGGTCTGGGGACGGGACATTCCCCCAGAGCCATCTTTCTTTCGGCTCGGGGCTGGATTCGTTCCGCCGAGGCCACTTGGTTGATCGGCTCGAGGCTGGATTTTGTTCCACCGAGGCCACTCGATGTAATGGATCCGTGGGAAAGCATAGCACGGGGAGAGACGATGCCCCCGTGACGATTGCTTGCTCCAGTGACACCGGACCTAAGGAGGAATATGCCCTTGGTATCCCGGGCACTCTTTGATCCATTCATCATTTGGATCCGGAGAGGCGCAGCACGGGGAGGCGTTATGCCCCCGTGGCGTGCACCTGCTCCAGCGTGGTAAGGAGGAGCCCTCGCGTAAAACACAGGCTCCATAGTGACCTGACGTACAGAGGAGGTGCCCTTACCATTCAAACGCTCACCTGATCCAAATCCTGGTTCGCCAGGACGCTGAATTGAAAGATTCAGAATTGTGTTTTGGAGGCCTCAGACGGGACGCTGCTCTGAGACATCCGTGCTGTTATTTACATTTTAAACGTTTTGCTTTGGGACAAGTGCTAAGTCACCCCCACATTTTTATTTTATTTTTTTTATAAATTTGTTTTTGTTTTTCACTGGTCTGACAAGGGGACGCCCATGCCAGATCCGGTAGGGCTTCAAAGGTTGATTCACTTCCCTTCTGAATAAATCCCAAGGAGAATTCGGCTCGGGGCTGGTTTCGTTCCGCCGAGGCATCTTGGTTAATCAACTCGGGTCTGCTCTTGTACCGCCGAGATCAATGTTTGTTTCAACTCGGGGTCGGGTTACGTCCCACCGAGTCAGCTTCTTTGGACTGGGGATGTAACATTCCCCCAGGGCCAAGTATTTGTTCCAACTCGGGGTCGGGTTACGTCCCACCGAGTCAGCTTCTTTGAACCGGGGATGTGACATTCCCCCAGAGCCAAGTGCTTCTCTCAACTTGAGGCCGGGTTAAAACCCCGAAAGATCCCGGAGTATTCAGGCAAACAAAAGAAGCATAAGAGAAACCATAAAAAATAAGGAAGAAACAGGAAATGTGCATAGATATAAATATGAATATAAGTACGAAATTGTAATATTATTACAAAAAAGTTGAAGTGTAGATAGGACCCCGGTAGGGTTACCCTTATCAGTCAGCCCGCACAGGGGCAATACTCTCTCTCTCAGGCTCAGAGGACGGATGGCTTGGCACAACTTCAGAGAGGGGGACGGCAGCTTCCACATTAGTGACTTGGGAGTCCACGGCAATTACGGCTTCAGAGACCGGAAGAGGAACCTCAAGACGATCCTCAATAGGAGCAGGGGGTACCGGGGGAATCGAAGTCGCCTCAGGATCCATCACTTCGGCAGAGGGGGGGAGCCACCTCAGAAACTCTTCCTCGGACATTTCCCCTTTACAAAAACGGATGGCTGCATGAATAGGACCCATGTCTAAATCAGGCAGGACCATGGGGATGATCTCTGCACAATCACCGACCCCTTCAAGCCGAATAGAGTCCCTTTCGGCCTCCCACTCAAGCTCTCTATTCCTAAACTCGACACGAGCCCGCGTCAGTTCCTCCTCCTTAACCAGCAGCTTATACTCCACACTGCCCACTTCCACCTTAAGGACCCTGTTATCAGCCTCGGCCTTCGCCAGAGCCGCCTTGGCCTCATCAGCATTCTTCCGCTCTAAAGTTGCAGCAGCCTTGAGGCCCCTATTCGTCTTGAAGGTCTCAACCGCAGCAAGCTCATGATCCCTAATCTTCTCCTCAGCAGTAACAAGCTTGGCCTCCACCTCAGAAAGCCGACTCTGGAGCCTCTGAGCCTGACCGCCCTCTGACAGAAGACTCAAAAATAAATCCTTGCTTTTGGCCGTTAAATAGTTCGCCTGCCAAAAAAAAAAAAAAAAAAAAAAAAAAAAAACGTCAGAAAATAAACCGAGTCCGGAAGACACATCGGGAATAAAGGAAATAGACAAAACCTTGGCCATCTGAGAGCACAATTCCACAACCGTCTCCTCGGGGGAAAGATCCTCATACTCCGAAATCTTCTCCGGAGGAACGGCCTCAGCCAGCTCATTGAAGGCCGGAACCAGGTGGGAGGTAGACCCCCCGATATCCTTCCCAAGATCATCAACACCAAGGATAACAGAGCCCTTCCGTTTCTTAGAAGGACCCCCCGGCGCCTTTCTCCCCACCTGAGCTGGCACCTCCATACTCGGAGCCCCTCCTCCTCCTCATTTCCTTGTTAACTGAGGATCCAAAGCCCCGAAAGATCGTTTTCTCCTCCTGGAAGGCCGCGGAGGACTACTAGAACGAGCGGCGACCACCCCTGAAGATTGTTCTTGGGAGACCGGGCGCTCCACTTCTTCAGGCACCCTCACAGCCGCAGACGTTTCAGGCCGCTTCGGGGAAACGCCGGCCCCACCTGGAGAAGTTTTCTTTGAGGTTCCGGCCAGACGATCGAGGTATTTTGGCCGCCTTGACATACCTGAAAAACAGCAAACAAAGACAAAAAAGCGATCAGTACATGATCCAAAAAAAAAAAAAAGAGAACACGCACGACGACCTCCTATCCGACCCGGAACCTCGGAGGGGACAGCCCGAATAAGACCCGACTCCACAAAAGCAGAGTCATTCACCAGGTCCCTCCAGTGGCCGGCATATTGCCGAGCCCACGTCACCCGCCTCCGGACCTGGCGGGAAACCTTAGGAGCATCTCTCCAACAAGCTGGGGAGAATCAAAAAAGAAAGGGGTCAGAAACCTAGCACGGGAAAACTAAAAAGCAGAGACAAAAAAGGTGATAGATCCCTAACCTCCCGCCCTGAAAACGCTCGGGACCGAGACATCCTCCATGAACGATCGCAGGACCCGTCCCCAATCTCCAGTGGCCCAGAACCAAAGATCTTTGAAGTTTTTGTTGGAATCAGGAAGCCTCCGGACAAGGTTGAAAGAATCTGCATACGCAGAAAGGTAGTACCATCCATGATGCGACCGAGGATTGGCCTTCAACCGATATAATCTCTTCACTTCCTCCAGCGAAGGCTCACCTAACCCTGCCCGATGCCAAACCACATGAAGACCGGACAAGATCCTCCAGCTATTCAAATTTAACTGACACGGAGCAATCTCCATCTCGGCCAACATCCAGGCAAAGTACCGTTGGATAGGTAGCCGAAGACCACACTCAAAAATATCGGGAGAAGAGCAACCGAATCGTCATCAGGATGACTAGCGCGGTCAGACGGACGGGGAACTTCAAGGGCGATATCGATTGGGACGTCGTACCGTTGTCGAAGTACAGCCAATTCCTCCTCGGTAATTTTGGAAGGACGATCCATATCCAGGGCTGAGCAGTCCAAGTCACCAGGCGCTGGATCCTTACGGGGAACCCTCTGATGGTAAGTATCTTGCTCCACTTCAGAAGGGGTAGGGGTCGTGTCAGGATCCTCTAAGCGAGGGTTTCCCGAGCCCGAGGAAGGCTCTTTAGCAGGGGGAGACGAGGGATTAGCAGGAGAGGAAGACGAAAGACGATCACCCGACATCCTAACACGTTCAAAACAGGAAGGGGAAGTCAATCTATAAGGACCTACTCACAGTTTCCATGCTAACTAAGTAAGAAGTCTCTAAAGCACCCTAAAGGCAAGACCCAGCAAACCGCAAATCCTTCTCAAAACAAAATAAACAAACGGGTACACAACATGCCAAATAGAAGAGAGCACCCAGAAAACTTACTTGTTCTCGAAAAAAAATTGAAGAAACTGCACACACGATCTAGCCTGCTCCTTGTGTTTCACAAGCAAAGGAAGAAGACGTTTCACAGTTTGGAGCCAAGAGAACTGAGTCGAGATAAGTCGCAGGGAAATTTTCAGAAAGAAAAGAGAAAAACAAGAACAATAATAAAAAACGGCAGAGAACATCCCACTGAAAAGACTCCTCTCTATACTAGATTCGTCCCCTTTTTGGCGGGAACCCGGCGGATGTTCGACAACTGTCGAAATCAGAAGAAACCCTAAAGTTGATTTGATGGGCATTTAAGTGGACATGACCGTTGCGCGTCTCAAGACAAAGCACCGAAAAAGAGGCAACAAAGCATTTCCCAACCACAGACCGACCTCCAGACAGGGGCAAAAAAAAACTATTATATAGTTCCCGCACCAACTAGCGCACTTGTTGGAACCGAGAACTAGGGGACAGATGTTGATGGTGTTTTCAGGCACTACGGCATTTTAAAACAACACATCAGGGACAAAAGGGTAAACCCCTTTCTGATCAAAGCCATTAAATACCGACCCGGTCACATGAGTAACATAAAACAGTTGGAGACCGAGCACTTTCATCAGTAAACCGACCACTTGGGATCAGCGACCGGGCATTAATGAGATCGGCAGAAGCATTCCTAGCTCGAAGAACCATCATGACCGACCTCATGAAGACCGACCACCCGGCAAGACGTGCTCCAGAAGATAAGAAATCATATTCCTACAGGATAAGATATTTAATTATCCTACTTCCATGGAAAAAATTAAATAAGTCAACATCCTAGTAGGATAAAGAGAGTAAAGGTAGTTTTGATTAGGAATTCTTATGAGAAAAGAAGAATTAGATCAGCTAGGAGTCCTTTTAGGAAGAGAAAACCATCTTCAGGAGGAAATCCTTGTATTAAAAGGAATCTGATTACTTCTCCATTATAAATAGGAGGGCAGAGCATGTGTAAAAGGCATCAGAATCATTATTGAAAAACTTGTAAGCTCAAGAGATATCAGAGAAGTATATCTCAGCAATAAAAGTATCATTCAGTTTGTGTCCGTGGACGTAGGTCGGATCCAAATCCACCGAACCACGTTAAATCTCCTTGTCGATTGGCGTATTTTCTGTCTTTTGCTAAGTTTGCTTTTGGTTTCCCCCATAACCAAACAAATTCACAGTTGAAGGAGGATTACCTCGGGGGTGATATTCCCATATTACCCTGAGACCAAAATCCACCGTCAACAAGCCTCATAAATTTTATTATTATTTTGCCATTAAATATTTCTCTACAGATTTTTTTAATCAACCAAAATATGTTAATTTGATTTTTATTTCCTGAAAATCCATCTTATTGAGGCGCTACCCCCTTCTTCAAGGAATGCCTCGTGTTGAGAAAATATTAAACGTTAAGTTAACTGAATAAATTAATTATAAAAAAAACATGAAAGTTGTGATCAAGTTTTACTCTGGACGTTGAAACAGTATCTCATTTAGCTCCACATTTGGATCTTCAATTTTCACTCCTTTATTTAGTAGTAAACTGAGGAATATTTTTCTAATTTATAGCCAACATTGCTAAAACAATCTAATAATCAAAATTTAATTATAGAAAATAATCAAACATATATCTTCAGTGCTGTTAACACATGAGACTCTGCGAATGCGAGACCTCAAAATTTACCTTGAAATCAGGGTCATCACATCTTTAAAAAAAAATCAGTAAATATAATATGATTTTTTTTTATTCTTTATTATAAAGACTCAAATTTTAAGATTTATATAAGATTCCCAAAATTTATAGTAAGATCTCAAATCATAAGATACATGATTATGATAAATAAATAATAACTCGATGATGCGTTTGGCACACAGCATTACACTGTATTAGGATCCTATAAGGTCTTAACTAAATATAATATAGTATTGGTGACAATACTACCCACCCAGAGGTGATAATTTGGGTCAGGATTAGTTTATTCGTTCGGTTCGATTCGCTTTAAAGCGAATACGAGTTTGAAAAAATGGATTCGTTAATAAATGGGTCAATTCGATTCGATTCGTTTATTAAACAAATCGAATACGAATTTAAGCTCATTGATTCGTTTTATTATTTTTATTTACTAGTTCTTGTTAATTTTCAATTAAGATTCGAGAAATCATAACTAATTATCATAGAAAAAGTAATATTTTCAATATTTGGTGAGATATTTTTAGTAAATATATTAATTACATGTTTCATATGTATATATTTATGAAAAATTAATGTAAATCAAGTGTTGTAGATTATTTTATTAAATAATATCATTGACTAAACGAATATTCGTATTCGATTCGTTTAATAAACAAATCAAATACGAATCCTGATATTATGATTCGTTTAATAAACGAATCGAATATGAATCTATCACATTTTAATTCGATTCGTTTAGGATTCGATACGAATTTGATTCGTTGATTTGTTTTGACACCCCTACCCACCTTGTATTGTATTATTTATTGCTGTCACACTGTATTAACGAATGATGAAGAATGACAAGATTATGACAAGATTAAGACGCATTGTACTAAAAATTTTAAAAAATTATTTTTCTTTTATAATTATCAATATTATTTTATTTATATTAAAATATTAATATTAAAAAAATTATTAAAATATTAAAAAATTAATATTTTCAAATATTATTAAAATATTAATAATTAAATAAAAATTAATATTAAAATATTAATTTTAATATTAATACTAAAATATTAAAAAAATTAGTATTAAAATAAAAAAAATAATTTTAATACAGTATATTGTATAATACAATGTGTCACACATCCGAGAGTATAAGAAAATAGGTTGACAGCTGACATGAATAACATGATTCAAAGAATATTTTTTATTTTATTTATAATCTGAACTCCAAAATAGCCCATAAACTCATTTTTATTGGACATGTAAAGAGCCACGAGTATTTTCTACAAATTTTTTTCCGGAGAAAATCTACAATACAACGAAGATACCACGTCAATCGATTAACAATCCAATTAACAATTGCCATGCGTGCTAAAATATTCTAAAATAACTAAAAAGATGGATTTTAAATCATATATGTCTGTTATTAATTTGTTGGTGATATCATATCATTCATATCTCCCTTTACACCAAAAAATCACTCATAAATAAGTCAGGCGGTCTATGCAGTAGGGCGTGTAGCCGCAAAATATGGTTTCAATAAAAAAGATAAATTCTCTTTATTTTACAACAAATCAAATAAATTATCTCATTAATAAAAATAAAATAAAGAAACTGCACAAGAGGGGAGCGATAGCTAGACAACAAATTCAGTATCAGAAAGATCAAATTTGGATTAAATAATTGAAAAAATAGGAGTGTTTATTTCAGGATTAAAAAATTAGACCGAATCGGACCTGATTTAAGGTCCTATCCGAATGATTCTCAAATTTGGTTGATAATGAATCGGTAGAAAATCCATTGACTTGGGCTGTTCAATCGGTGAGCTGATGATCCGGTCCGGATTAGGCGGGTTTTTGGTCTGATTTTTTTATTTGTTTATTATTAATTTTGTTTTTTGTTTTTTTAATTTAGAAAATAAAATAAAAATATATCGATCCCCGCTCTGGATTTTAAAACACTGGTTTAATTAATTAATTTATTAAGAGTGTGGATTATATGATAATGAATTTGCTATGTCCAAAAACGAAGCAGTCTGTTTAATTGCAGAATATTCTCAAAACTCTCAAATTCAGCTAACTGCCAAACTCATTCACACAAATAAAACTTGCCCACTTCACTTGCCTAACCTCAAACTGCTGTGGATTCATAAAAATTAATTTTTGTTTGAAAAAAATGAGCCTTTGCGGCAGCGTTTCTGCAAGTGCTTTCAACTTGAGAAGACATGGTGGTTTCCGAGAAAGTGAATCGATGGGTCAAAGCCTGAAAATTCGTGTTAAAACGAGGACAAGGAAGAGTTTCTGCCCTTTGCAGGTTTGTTTTGTTTGAATAGAAATTTGAAGAGCTAATTGGTTAAATGATTTTGGATTGATTTGTCAATTTGAAAATTTTTGAACAGGTTGTTTGTGTGGACTACCCAAGACCAGATATTGATAGCACAGCTAATTTCTTGGAAGCTGCTTACTTATCTTCTTCATTTCGTACTTCTCCCCGTCCTCCTAAGCCGTTGAATGTTGTAATTGCTGGTGCAGGTGACTTCACTTGCTCTCACTCTAACTGCTTTTATGTTTACATTTGTGCTTTCAAGTTTGAGTATATCAAATGAATAACCATTCGTGGCTCGAGTATGTGAATGTTTGTAACCCACGCATCTGGTGTGGGGTTTGTATTTATAGAAAATGTTTACTTAGGTTTGTTACAGGGATGGGTAGTAACAATCTATCTTGAGATATATACAAGGCAGGATATTAATCCTAGTTGAACACTTATCCTAGAAATATTGTAGGATCATGTTTATCATTTAACTGGTGGACACTGCTCGCATCATTCTTGAGCTTGAAGGTTCAGGTACCATGAAGGGCGGAAAAATCTGAAAGAAAATAAAAGGAAAAAGCCCCGATTCAATAGAATGAATCCTTTGCTTCAAGCAATTGGTTCTTAAATGCTTGTCTCTGACAGATGCAGTTTGAGTGTCAAAGATAATCAATTTCTGTCGTATCCCTTGATCATGCTATGCTGAATGTTTATTCCCTAGTTATTTATTATTGAGATTTATAGGTGTCTTGTTGCAGGTTTGGCTGGTTTATCAACTGCAAAGTATTTGGCAGATGCAGGCCACAAGCCTTTGTTACTGGAAGCAAGAGATGTTCTAGGCGGAAAGGTTTTTGTGCTGCTCTTACTCTTTCTAGTTAGTTGACATCAGACTAGAGCTACTTTGTTTGGTTTGGTTTAGTTTAATTTTCTTGATGTTGTTGTCTTGATAATTTTATAAACTTCATCATAGTAATTTAAGATATGAGGGGAGATGATAGTCCCAGATAGAGTTGCACATAGCAAACGAATAAAATCTGATACCAAAATAAAAGTAATCATCTGATACCGACAAAGTGGTCACAACTAGATAAATAATATCGGTAGACTCTCTTAGTGTGAGAGTTAAAACACAAGATATCTCTCTTAGGGTGAGAGAGAACCACAGGTTTATTAATTTTCTCCTTGCTACTGTTATGATCACGGGTCCTTAAATAACATAACCATCCTAATTCTACTAGGAGTTAAATAACAAATAGAGACGAAAGACTACTAATATATCCTAATTGTAAACTGACTATTAAAAAAATAGACTAATTATAATTGAATGTGGACTTCTTGCTTGCTGCATGCTTCTAATCTCCAGTTTACGTACAAATTCTTCATGCATGTAATTTTCAGCTTATTGCAGTAGCTTAGAATGTTGAATTGCTTGAAAGCACTCACCTCCTGCAGATGAAATTGGTTATGAAAAGTGAATAGTATTCCTTACTCTCAAACTTAAGTTCATATAAATATTAGTCTCAAACTTAAGGTCATATAAATATCCTATTTACTTATATACTGTACTGTTGCGTCGAGGTCCAATGGCTCACTGAACCAACAAGAAGACTCCTGGAATGCTTCCACTTCCATTGTCCAGAAAATACTAAAATTATGAGTGCACCGTTTTGCTTCTCAAGGATACCTACTAGACTCCCCTCCCAAGTTAAACCATAATTTTGAATTTTTAAAGTTTTGAACTCGCTTTTTCTTTATCTCTTTCAGGCTCTTACAGAATGTGACATAAAATTTTAATTGTGAAGTATATTGTCGGTGTTTGTAGTCAGGTGTCAACACTCAACAATTGTCAGAATAAAGTTGGAAGGGATATTGTAGAATAATTTTAGCTTCTAGCTTGAGTCACATGTGTAATTTAGTCTCTTTATATTATTTCTTTTTCTATGCGTTTTAAGTTTGGCCATTTCCCCTATAGGTGGCTGCTTGGAAAGATGAGGATGGGGACTGGTATGAGACAGGACTGCATATTTTTTGTAAGTTCAGATGCATTTTTTCTTCTGTTTTTTGTGATGCATTTTTCTTCTGTTTTTTGTGATGCATTTTTCCTTCTGTTTTTTGTACTATCATCAAAGGTTGCAAGTCTGCACCATTTTTATTTTATTTTTACTTCTGTAACAGTTGGTTTGTTTGGTTTGACTGCCTTTAAAAGTTGCTTTTTCACTTTGCTTGCAGATTTTTTGCAAGTTCAAAAACAGTGTTTTCTTTTTTCATTTTATGGGGTAATTTAATTGAAGTGTATGGCTCTACACATTTTTTTTGGTGTGTCAGTAACCATTGCGTCAAAAGATCCATGTAACCGACCCCACCTAGTAAGAAAAGGATTTGTTTTGTTTGGTATGGTTGGTGTTAGTAACCATTGGTTTGAATGATCTCATAAATTCTGCTGCAGTTCTGTTCATAGTTCATGAGGCAGTGGTCATTATTTACATTTTCTGTTTTCTTGAATGTTGCAAAAGTAAACTTTGTTGAAACTTGTATGAGTATAATCCTTTTCTATGTTTTCTTTTCCTTTCCGATCAATTATACGTGCTTAACAAAATAATTTATCCTCCATGTTTTAAGTTGGGGCTTAATCATGTATGTTTTCTTTATTCTTTTTAATCCATTATTTTCTTGGTGGCCAGTCGGGGCTTACCCCAACATACAGAACCTGTTTGGAGAACTTGGTATTAATGATCGGTTGCAGTGGAAGGATCACTCTATGATATTTGCAATGCCAAACAAGCCCGGAGAATTCAGCCGATTTGATTTTCCTGAAGCTCTGCCGGCTCCAATAAATGGTGAGATAACCACTATAAAGAAAAATTTTGATTGAAGTTCTTACATTCATTGTTTAACATTCTTAAGCTCTCTTTGTGTGTGTAGAAATTTTCTCAAGTGCGGCTGTCCGCATGAAATTTTCATGCGAACAGACGAGAAAGTACACAATACTTTTTCATGGTTTTTTTCCTGACGCGAAAAGTACATGTACTTTCTCGCCCGCCTGCACTAAAATTTTGCACGGACACTCGCATGAGAGAAAAAATATATATGATCTTAATGCTAAATGTGATCTTCCTCCTACACGCCTTGCTGAGAAACTAGAGTTGGAGACAAATTATGAACTGTTCTCACTTTTACAGGGGTTAGAGTAAAACATTTGGGGTAAGTTTTTGTGAGGGTTCACGAAATTCCTCCTTTGAAACGCTAATTCCAACTGTATTTAAGTTACAGTAAGTTTTTAGTAAAAGTTGGGATTGGCCTGCTCACTCCTTTGTATCTTTTCATAAATTTAACAAACGGTTATTATCTTTTTACAAGTCCAACTAGCTGAAATAACAAGCGACTACAACAATTACTGACGTGTAACATTTTTACATATTAACTATGACAAAATAGCATTTTAATACTTTTCCGTTAGTTGACTCCTGATATGGTTCATTGAAAGATGTAGTATATATGGAGCTTAGAGTATTAAAAGAAATATCTGAAACTTCATCGGGTGTGTAATTATGCTTGTATGTATGCAGAAAATGCACATTACAAAGTGTTGAACAATTAAAAGCATTAGAGGTAGCCGAAGCTTGTAAAATATTGTATCTCATTCCTCTGCATTTGCTGTATGCAGTCACATAATTGGTCTACCATTATGAGAATCTAGGAATCACTTAGTTCCCTTTGTTGCTTGTAGTCATGTGGAATTTCCTCTACCTAGTGTTCAGTCCCGATTGATTATTTATTTGTTGTGAACCTAATGTCCAGGGATATTAGCCATTTTAAAGAATAATGAAATGCTGACCTGGCCGGAGAAAGTGAAGTTTGCAATTGGAATCCTTCCAGCAATGATTGGTGGACAGGCATATGTTGAAGCTCAAGATGGTTTAACGGTTCAGGAGTGGATGAGAAAGCAGGTATACTGGTCATTTGATCGTACAATTTTTTGGCTTGATGAGTGTGGCCAGCAATTAATGTGTTTAAGAGAAAAGACTTGTGCATTAGACCTTCTGTGAAGTTTGATCATAAAAGCTGATGAAATTGGCACTTCTATCTGTCAATGATTTGCCTTTCAGAAACTTTCATTGCAACTATGCCTCTTGACTCTCAAAATTTATGCAATATTTTTGTGTTTATTTTTTATTTTTGGTAAAATGTGCAGAATGCTGCACATAAGGTGTAGTCCTGACCCTCCTACCCGACTTTTGTGAAGTTGCTGTATTTGATACTTTGATTAGATGCCAGCATTGTTTGCTGAGGTTTGTGTTGAAGTGGTTGTAAATTCACTCCCTCAGATTTGGGCCATTTGGCGAGTGAATTGGTGTGAAGTTTCTCTTAAGTGCATGGAAAACCCTCAAATTTGGAGTCTCATAGAAGCCACCATGAGCTTATGGTAGTCTTATAACCAAAAATTGGAGAAAAAAAGGCCTAACATTTTATATATAAATTAACTGTTAAGTTGACTTGGATGTTATATTTCTTCAATGTTAAATTTCTTGAATGCTAGCGTGTTCCTAAAGTTGGCATAAACTGTGCAGATATTTCAAAAATAAGAATACCTAACGGTTTTGTCTTTTAAATTGTAGGGTGTACCTGATCGAGTGACAACGGAGGTGTTTATTGCCATGTCAAAGGCACTAAACTTTATTAATCCCGATGAATTGTCGATGCAATGTATATTGATTGCTTTAAATCGATTTCTTCAGGTACAACAATCCTTTTGCTTTCTCCGTTTTTCTCCTTGATTGCCACGTGCAAACTTTATAATCAACATTATTGCAAAAATAATTTAAATTTTCTTTGGTCGAATTCCACTTGATGTCTAATTACTTTATAGATCTAAAATTTGAATACCTAAAGTTACATATAATATTCAGTTCTTGTTAACCACGATCAAATTTGCTATGAAGTATCTGAACAAAATTATGTTGCTTTCTTTTTGTGTTTGAAAGGCTAGCTTTGAAGCAAGTGATTTGATGATTACTTTAAGCAAGACAAGATCCACTTACTTAGTGTTTGTTATTTGTCAGAAATCTGAATAGATCAAAATAAATAAATCTAAATGATATGTTTATTTTCTTTTGAATTGTTTGTTTTTCAACTAAAAGAATTTGAAAACCAATACATTTACATTTGAACCCTTGCAAATTTCAAATACTAGATAAGTGATAAAACATCCTTAAAAAACATAAATAATTTTTCGCGTGAAAAAAATCTAGATTAAAAAAATAATAATTATATAAGTAAATCAATATGATAGGTGTATATGGGTAGGGATGTGAATAAAATAATTAGGGTAAAGATATCCTGTAAAAGATAATTTAGTGGAACCGTTTAAACTTTTTACATTGAGCCAAAAGCCAAAAAAGAAAAGAAAAATGAGCCTTTTGTATTAAGCTAAAAATATAAGAGAATCACAATTAAGTTGTTAAAGCAACTAATCTGAATTGTCTAAGTTAATTAAGTCAGGTCACATTCAACCATTAAGTGAAAAAACAATCACCCACTTACATTGCAATTACTTGCACAACTCTATTTCCCTACTAATTCCTCTTGAGATTGATATAGAAAGATCAATCAATGCTTTTTTAATGAGTTGTGAATGTACTATAGCAACCAAATGAGGGGCTTTCTTTAGATTGTTCAATTCCTGATAGTAAAATTCAGACCTCGTCTCTATTCTTCCTAAGGTAATGAATGAGTAACATATTGTTATGAGGTGTTTGCATACTTGTTTGTGCATTTGTATGTTTGTACTTGCTTCTTTATGTCAGTATCGGCATAAAGTGGATGTGCTTTGTGGGGACTGGGTGGACTGGATATACAGTTGAAACATACACGTGGAAATTTATACTGAATAGAAGAAAAATAATTTTCATAAAGCATTGCCTGGTGATTCAGAATACATTTAACTACATTTAAGTTAACAGGAGAAGCATGGTTCGAAGATGGCTTTCTTAGATGGAAATCCCCCAGAGAGACTTTGCTTGCCAGTTGTCGAACACATTCAGTCACTGGGTGGTGAAGTCCGGCTTAATTCACGAATACAGAAAATTGAGCTCCATGATGATGGAACTGTGAAAAATTTTGTACTAAGTAATGGCAATGTGGTTGAAGGAGATGCTTATGTTTTTGCCACACCAGGTATCCTTAATGTTCTCCATTATATATGACTTGTATCATTTGTGTAATCCAATTTCTCTAATAAGGTTAAGAAACATGTTCCATTCAGTTGATATTCTGAAGCTTCTGTTACCTGAAAACTGGAAAGAAATGGCATACTTCAAGAGATTAGAGAAATTGGTTGGAGTTCCAGTCATCAATATTCACATATGGTTAGTGTAATGAGTTTTATGTTCATTAAAATGTAATATGATGATAAGCCTACATCTCAGGTTTAGAATTTGATACACTCTACAAATACTTTATGTAGTTGATGATTCCTTTGTTTATATGGTTTGCCTGGAAATTCCAGTGAATGAAAGAAAATAAGTTGGGCAGATGTAGTTCATCTGAAATGTTCTGAAAATGCAAGTACTGGAGTAACATGGGGGACTCATTTATTACAAGTTTATACATAATCAATCTCTTTTATCGATTTCCTTGTTCTGGTTTGACCTGGAAAATCCAAAAATGAAGAACAACTTAGAAGGATGTGAAGTTTATTGTAATCTTCAGAAATATCAGAAAATTGAAGTACTCACGAACATTGGAAAGTTCATATTAGTTCCACGTTTGTAAATTGGAGGCCATTTAAGAGTGGTGGTAGAACAGAATTTCAAATTGGAGCACATTTTGAGTTTTCAAAATTGGAGAAAAAATGGGAAAAGATATATGTCATCTGTGAGAGCTAGTATATAAGTCTCTGTTGTTGACTGATACAAGGTATTTTCAATTGCAGGTTTGACAGGAAACTGAAAAACACTTATGATCACCTACTATTCAGCAGGTCCTTCCCCGTAAAATTTCACTTTTTGTGTTTAGTGAGATGGAAATAGTATGTTTTGCTCGGCCCATAAATTATCATTTTAGCACAATGGCTTATGGCTTACAGAGTTTTCAAGTTATTGTACTGAACCGTGTGGCATACAAAAAACTCCATTTCTTTTTAGGTCAGCTAGATTTGGAGAAGAGTTGTTCGTAACATCCGTTTGATGTTGTTTTACAGTTTTTTATTAATTGTTCCTTTTCTTTGCAAATTGACTTCCATTGTTGTATCTTCTTGCAGAAGTCCCCTTCTAAGTGTGTACGCCGACATGTCTGTAACTTGTAAGGTAAAGATTCTTAATGACTTTCTATCCATAGTTCTTTCTCCTCTTTGTTGAATTCATATTTTTGTACCCATCACATTTGTTGTTATTTTTCACCTTTAAATTCATCAACTCTGCTGCATTTTATGTTCGCAGAACACCAACTATCTGTCCTAGGGGTATTTCTTTGCAATGGTTGCAAAAGAAGTTATGCTTTGTGCTACAGAATTTTGGGATGTTAAGAGAAATACCTATGCATGCATGAGTCCTAAATGTGGATGTGAAGATAGATGCGTGGGATACAATAAATGATATTTTAAGAAATAAATATATTCATCAAAAGTGGCATTTATTTGGAAAAGAATAGTTGAATGTTACTTGAGACGGTTTAGATAGGTGCAGTGTATACCTATCTTGTTTATGTGTGAAAGAGTTGTCTGACTCAAATTGCAGGGAGGGAAGGGGAAGGGAAGGAAAAAAAACATAATTTTCTAAACAACTTACTGAATTATGTCATGGATAGGGTGGATTTGAGGAAAACGATGCATGTAATTCTGATGAGGTTGGGATTACACTTTACAGAGATCTTTTTTAGTTTCATTTCATTTTATTTTTACTCTGGTGGGAAACAAAAAATTTATTGACACATAAATAATTAAAGAACCTGTAATGGCAAGTGTCACTTGATTAAAATCTAACTATAAATTTTCTTTACATTCTCAATTCCTTCTAATTTGTCATGTATTGTAGTGTCTTGAGAAAAATTCTATATAACAAGTTCAGTTTTGCCCATGTCTTGCCATTGGGTGATGGAAAACAACAGAAACCTTGGGTTTTGGCCTGGTAGGTTTTTCTTAATCTATCACAGACCTGGTAACTGTGCTGGTGAGGCACTAAATTGTGGAACTGCATGAGCATGTCTTATTTGTTTGTAGTTGCATGAAGAAGACTTCAGTGTCCCGCTCTGTTTTAGTACCTGAATGATTTATAAATTACTGAACATATGTTCACCCTTTTTTTCTTATTAAAGATATAGGATAACCACATTATCTCCAGTTTCGCTGGTGTTTTACATTGAGTGGTTAGTTCATGGTTCTTGTTTTATGTAGGAGTATTACAACCCCAACCAATCCATGCTGGAGTTAGTTTTTGCCCCAGCCGAAGAATGGATCTCACGCAGTGACTCAGAAATCATTGATGCTACGATGAAGGAGCTTGCAAGACTCTTTCCTGATGAAATTTCTGCTGATCAGAGCAAAGCAAAGATTTTGAAGTACCATGTTGTCAAAACGCCAAGGTTAGACTGAGGCAAACTCTTTAACCCTTTCATTGATTGTAAGATTTTTAATTTCTATTTTTGTTTAACAATAGAATCTTTTGATTATTGGAACAATATAACTCATCAAATGTCTCCCCAAGGGGCGTGACTTAGTGGTGTAGGGCTCAGGATCTGGTTTTCAGGTCCTTGGTTCGAATTCAGGGTGCGTTCTTGTAAGAGTTTGGGACAGATGTGGGTTTTACCTGTTCCGCTTAAGCCCTGATTAGGTGGTTTGGCAGCGGGTTTCCAATGTTTTCAAAAAAAAAAAGATTCATCAAATGTCCCTCTTAGTAGTAGTTTCATGCTGAAGATGAGGATTCTCATACTCTATTCACTCGATATTCATTACGAAGCCTAACGGATAATTATTTCAGGTCTGTATATAAAACCATCCCGAACTGTGAGCCTTGCCGTCCCTTGCAAAGATCTCCCGTAGAAGGGTTTTATTTAGCCGGGGATTACACAAAACAGAAGTATTTGGCTTCGATGGAAGGCGCTGTTTTGTCAGGGAAACTTTGTGCACAAGCAATTGTACAGGTACATTCTGTATGTTGTCAAATACACGTGGTATAAAATTTGATTTATTTGAAAGCTCAAACAAAAGCAAGTTCAGGCGGTACTGAGTTGCCTTAAATGGGCGGCCCTACTGGTAAAGGATCAAAAGGACATATTACATGCATTCAAAAATTGAAATTTTGTTAGAATTGATATCGGCGAGCCGCCTGTCCCACGACCACCTCTGGTTCCAGATTTGTTATAGCACGGTTTGATCCTAAATTGTTGAAATGTGTAGGACTATGAGCTGCTTGCTGCTCGGGAGAAAGGGAGATTGGCCGAGGCAAGCATACGTTAATTGTCCCTTCAAACTGAAGACGCAACTTTACAGCAGCTGTTCAGGATCATATGAAGATCGATTGGAGCTGCATGCTTGTATATCAAAGGTAATTAAACAATATATATATATAGATATAGATATGATTTGTCAATTTAAAGAAAACAAATGGGAATTGTAAAATTACTGACAACAACTTGTTCAAACTCTTCAATGGTGAATCATTCTTCAATAGAAATAGACTCCTCTCTCAAATTTTGGTGTCGCTCTTAGGCTTTGTTTGGTAATACTGTAGTTTTTATTTTAAATAATTGCTGGTGGCTGTGCTCTAAAACTAACCAAATATAATTTTTTGCGTATATGTTATATATATATATATATTTTTTTTTTGTTTGGTAATTAGAAAAAAAAACACGTGTACTTTAGTAAATTTATTATATTTTTATAAAAGAGATTCTGTTTTCATCAATTAATACCAATATTGTACAATTAATTATAATAACCATTCTTATTAAAAAAAAAAAAAAAAGGTCTTAATGAGCTTGAAAATCTAAATGACAATCCCAAATGAGCCCTTGGTTTTTGCGATCTAGCATCACGTATGGTTTTTTTAAAAGGTCAGTCATCATTAATAACATCATAATTATGGCCATTTTAATTTCAATACAAATACGATACTTTAAAAATCTTTAAAACTTAAATTTAGTTATAACAAAACCGCACCACATATTCTCAATAACCGATTAAAAATCGAATTCACACCTAAATAAATTTATTGAATATATTATTATAATTACGGGATTGATTTGGTATTCTCTACGGGAAAATACAAATTTCCCAATAAAGAGGAATAACGTAACATACAGAATACAACAAAATGGGACTTTACATCAACCTAAATCAATGTATTACAAGCAAAAATCAACAAGTCTATTATAGAGTTCCACTGCTCACAATCTCTACCTCCACCTCCAATGTTAGATTTATCATTTGAAACCCACAAGATCTTCTACATCCTGATGTAAAAATCTCATTCATGCACAGATCAAAAAACAACTGGTTGGATTTAACAACTCACATAAGGATGAAACGACAAATAGAATATTTGGGTAGTCATAAATTGGGGTCAAGGAACATGACTGAGAGTAGAGAAGCAGAGAATGGAGTCAGAAGAAAGAAGAAGAAGGGAGACGAAGAAAAAGTTTCAGCAAGGAAATTGAGAAAAAAGAAAATGAAAAAAGAGAGAAGTGCATAGTTAGTTTGAGACCTTTTTCGTGTGTGTAAGAAACTTGCGTTTGTAGCATCAAGTATGTTTGAGATTGCAGTAATTTCCAAATAATCAATTGTTACATAAAATTCTTACAAGTAACTTCTCTCAAATTATGAATTCCACAAGTTCAAAATCAGTCCCAAATTTACTGTGGCACATAATACAAAAATATAAAAATGTGACCGACTTTACAAAAATTTGATAATTATATTTCTAAAATTCAGTCACAATCATATTTACATATACAGTTTAATCGTAATGTTAGTTACATACACAATTATCAATTACAATGACGGTTATAAACACTCAATTGTATTTTCGTAGTTACAATGTCTGTTACACAATATTAAGTTACAATGATAGTTATAAATATTCAATTACAATTATAATATTAGCCATATTTACAATGTCTATGCTATGAAGGGAAAAAAAGAATGCTTGATGAGCAACTAGTGTTGTATTTGTGTAATTTGAATTTTGAAAGAGCTGCGTTGGTGCAAAGCATTATATGGTTGAAAATGCGTTCCTCACTTTTGATCTCTATTTGTGCAGTAAACTTTACAAACAATATAATAATAAAAAAAAATGCCAGACCCTCCAATTCACCAAAAGGCGTAAACTTCATACTTAGAAACAAGAGCTGGTCAAGTACATTGGTTCATCAACAGTAGCAGAGAAAAGAGAATATGATTGACGACGACGATTTGCCAGTTGTCAATCACCATTAGCAGACCCTTAGAGGACCAATCGTTGTCCGAAGTAAGCAATCTCGTAAACATAATTGTTGACTTTCGGGGAGCAAATATGTACATATCCATGCTGCCAGCAGATTCGGCATTGGTCAGAGAAAATAGAGAGAAGAAGTTGCGGATCGTATGGCGTGAATCGTTAACCATTGAGAAGATAATGAAGCCCACAACTCACCTAAGGTCGTTTGGGGTCCGTTGCATCAGGTGCAAGTTGCAGAGTGAAGCAGTTTTCCCTGTTCTCGTGGCTACGATCGAATCGTACGGAAAAGCCTACGATGGATCTTGTCTAATTTGTTTATGGTTTTTAAAATTTTTCCTTTTAACATATTAAAAGATATATACATGTATATATACACAAGAAAGAATACAATATGTATACCTTCCAGAAATTTTATCCGCATAGCGAACCATTTTCGGTTGCCTCCAAGTGTATCCACACACCGAATTACTTGATAAAATTTATGATTATAATTGTGTGAGAGAGGCTTTCTTAAGCAAGCGAAGAACTAAGGAAAATAAATTTCCTTACCATTTCTTCAAATGGCCGAGAGCTTCACTCTCTCTCTCTCTCTGTCTCTTTTTTGTTGGAGATCATGTTGTTTTATTTTGTAATGTAAACTTTGCAACTTAGAAATATAGATTACAAGTAAGTTAACATTTGATAACAAGTCATTTTTATCTTTACTTTATCACAAGTTACTCTTGACTTGGAATTTGACTCGGATAAATATGAAATAAAGATAAACTTGATATTTATTTATTTAATATTATATAAAATCAAATATTTTATATTTAATTTAATTAACTAAATAATATAAATGAAATCAAATTCACACAATTGATTCAAAATCAACTTTGGTGGATTTAACATCATTTTGACACTTGTCAATATGACATGGTGACAAGTGTAAAGTAAATTCATAATTTAATGGATATATTCAAAATTTTCATTGTAATTATTAAATTCTTTCTAGAAATAAAATATTACTAATATCTTAATATTAATATTATACATCTCCGACAATATCCTAACTGTCCGCAAATCATATTTGCAATATTATAAAATAACATGAACATTTCCTAATATACAGGTGCTAGCGAGTTAAGATCAGGAAATATTTTTCCATTTTATTAATAAAGTGCGAACATTGCCAATCGATTATATATCGATGCAGTTTAATCAATCCGTCAACCATTCGGCTATGAACTGGACATATGTGACACACTCACAAGGTGGATTTTTTACTTTCAAGTATAAGAGTGTCGAAATAATAAAATAACTTGATAAGTCCGGGGTCAATCCACAAGAATAGAATTAGTAAAATAAAATAATTCGAGTAACAAAAAAAAAGTCTGAATTGATTGAAGTGATGGACAATTTTAAATTGGATTGTAACAATAAAATAGACTGATAAAGCTAGGGGATCCACTCTTGATATTTCAAATATAGAGAAATCTTACTTTTTATAATATATAAATTATCATTATTACCCAATTAATTTATTTTATGAATTAATTATGTCAAAACATATAAAACCAACCATATACGTGATAATAACATTTGTCTATAATAAGTTCAGAAAGATACTCAATAATGCCAAATTATATAAAACTATCCCTAATGGTGGTAACAAAATTTTTCAATAATTAGTCCATATTTGAATTACTATCTCATATAATATGGGGTAAAGTATTAACTGTGCCAACCAAGATAACATTGTCTACCGCGAATCAAGATACCCACAAATATAAAAGAAGATTAAATATTAGTTTTCAGATTACAATTCATATATTATAATATAAGTAAAATTAATTTATATTCTCATATTAAGAGTTTCACCCTTTACCCTAATAGAATGGAATAAACTACTCATTCTTTGAATAAAAGCACATATAATTTTATTACTGAATGAGAAAGAAACTATAACAAAAAATAAAGTACACAAGAGTTGGAACTCCACAAATTCGTAAAAAAGAAGTATGAAACAGACAGGGGAAAATGAGATATTGTGCACCTTTATTTATAGCAAGAGGTGTTCAACGCCTTTTGCTTGGAAATTGCAAAACTTGTATTATTATAACTTTTGCAATTGTCAATGACAATTGCCATGACAATCCATTTCGGTGGATTGTCATTTTTTTAATTATTTTGCTTTTGGCTTTTTTGTTTTTTTCTTTTATTTTTTATATATTTATATAAAATACATGTATAGTTAAATACACCACAAGCTTATTTTGTGTAACACCTCGCCAAAGGCAGGATGCTATCGGCAGGAGACATGATTACCCATCTCTATAAGCTTCCTCATTTACAGAAAAACGGACATGATATGTCCTAAAATTAGACAATCCGGATCAAAGTTCAGCATCAAAAGGAAATCTAACAAAATATTTAACATGCCAATGGACCTCAGGTTCACATAGATCGCATCAAATCAAAATCAGCACTTAAGGGCTCCGTGCCCATAACATCAGTCAATACTCAATGGCTCATTGCCCACAATATCATAACTCATGTAACACAATCATATAATACAAATCTTTACTATTATATTCCCCCCACATAAACTAACATACCCAATACCCTAATGTCAAAAAATATCCTCTGGTGACTTGCAAAATAATATACATCATCCAATGCATCATCTCTTTCAAAAGTAGAGACTTCGGGAAAAAGAGGAAAAAACCTACAATCATCAGCAAACTGGGAGGGATAAGTCTTGTGGACTTGGCAAGGTTGTTAAAGGCGAGAGGCGCACATAGGCGATCAGAGCCAAAAAAACGAGGGACGAGGTGAGAGGCGAGAGGCGAATGCCTCACAGACACGAGGCATACATCTATTAATAATAATTTTAAATTTGTAATATATACATCATTTACTTGTAAATGTAAAAAAAATAATAAATAGATAATAATTTTTTCATATATAGTCTACTTTTATATTAAATATACTCATCAAATTCATAATACTTGACAATATGCATAATTAAAAAACTTCAAATTCAAGGAAAAAAAAGGATAATTATAAAGTATTTAGTCAAAAGAAACACCATCACCATATTCTTAACAAAATATGCATAGTTCAAGTTCATGAAAATGAAAAACAACAAGCATTAAAAATCATCTAATCAAGAGAAAAATCATCATCATCCATGAGTAATGCATCATCTTCTTCTCCATCACTTAAATCTTCACGATCTATCTCCTCATCATCTGTATTTTCAAAGTCATTATTTTCATTGATTAACCTCAAGTGAGCTGGTGCTTTAGAAGTACTTAATTTTCCACCTGTTTTTGATCTAGTATGATGGGTTGGCTCATATACTCCAGCAGCTGTATCAACTTGACCCCATGTCAAAGGTTCATGATCAAAAACCAAATCATCATCCATATCAGAATCACTATCTAATCTCCCAGTCAATCATTCGTTGCAATCATCAATATCGTCTAATAAGATTAGATTGAGGGTATCTCGCATATCATAACGCCATCTCAATGCTCGTTTATATTTCACAAAAACAAATCATTCAAACGTTGTTGAGTAAGCCTATTTCTCCTTTTGTTATGACGCTATCAAAGAAAGAAATAATTCATTATAGTTTACATAAATAATATTTTATTTATAATTTACTAAAATCTTATTAGTTAAAAATTACCTGTTGAAATACACTCTAATTTCTTTCAAAACATGTGGCACTGCATGTTAGACTCAACACTTTTAAGGTAAATTTCTGTAAATTTGGATTGTAAGCTCCATACGACGTCCACCACTCAGCTATTAATACAAAGAATATGAAATTAATAAAATATATTTACATAATTTTATTTAAAAATTATTGTGATTAAATAATTTACCAGATGATTTCTTTTTTATTTGTCTCATTACAATAGGTACCCCAGCGTACCGTGAGCAATTTCATATTTTGGCAACTCATTATCAATCTTGTCTTGTACATTAATATCAGGTACAAGCATCCCAATGCAATCATACAAACCTTGCACGACTTCTTCATCTGAATCAATGTTTGGATTTGAATAGAAAAATTCGGGGTTCAAATAATATCTAGCTGCATGCAAAGGCCGATGAAGTTGGCAATTCCACCTTTGATCAATGATGGTGAAAACATAAGCATATTTTTCTTCTCTCTCATTAAAAGACTTGGCAATAGTTTCTTTGGCCCTATCCATAGCCTCATAAATATAACCAATATGAGGCTTATTCTCACCATCAACCATTCGAAGTACATTAACAAGAGGGCTAGTTAATTTTAGAATATACACAATATTTTTCCAAAAGTTTAGCATCAAAACGATTTGTGCTACTATTTTCCCTCATTCCTCCTTAGACCATTTACTACTATGCTAGTCACCTGAAGTGAACATCTTTCTCAAATTATTTTGTTGGCTATGTACGGATCAGAGTGTGATATAGACAGTAGCAAATTTGGTCACTGCAGGCCTAAGTAATTCTTTATCTATAAAGTTTCTCATCAAATTTACCACACTCGTACGACTATAAATATAACCGGTCACAGACACGGCCTTTTTCAATGTCTCATGTATTAAACGGATCTTCTTAATATCTTCAAGTATCAAATCAAGACAATGAGAAGTACATGGTGACCAATACAAATGTCGTCTCTTTGCTTCCATTTCCTTATAAAATTCATATTTCATTGCACTATGTTAGTAAACTATATAAACAATAAATCAATCAATTTGTATGTATTTATCAGAGAATACCTACTTCTACATAATTTGATGCATTATTCGTCACTACTTGTACAACATTTTCTTCTCCAACTTCTTCAACAATTTCATCAAGCATCTTATACAAAGTGTCTCCAGTTTTCACAAGGTTTGAAGCATCAATGTATTTGATAAACACAGAGCCCCTCGAAGAATTGACTAAAAAATTTGTAATATCCCTATTAACCACTGAATCACTCCATCCATCCAATATAATTGAACATCCATATTTTGCCCATTCTTCTTTATGTACATTCATCAATTCTTTGGTGTTATGAATTTCCTTTGCCAACAATGGAACTCGGACCTCATGATAGCTAGGTGGTTTCATACCAGGACCAAATTGCCCAACTGATTCAATTGTTGATGCAAAACTATCTAATTTAACCGCATTAAATGGTATCCCAGCATCATAGAACCATCTAGCTAGGTCTCTACATGCTTTATTCCTCAACTCTTTTTTACATGATTCATTTATTGCCAATTGCTTCAACTTTCCCTCTTTTCGATCATTGACAACCTTCTCAGCATCAAGAGTAAAATACAAATGCATTGGTCCATTTTGTTTTGGCTTCTTTCGCATTTGAGTTTGAGTAAAAATCCCATCATCATCATCATCAACATAAGTACAAATATCATTAAAGTGTGGATTCATATTGCTTTCTTCTTTATCTTGAGATCTTTTAAGAAAATAATCTCTAATCTCCTCACTAGCATGAGGAGGACATCTACCACATTTGGTCACATTTCTATAACCTCCAGTGAGATGTTGTTTCATCTTATTGACCCTCAATTTCACCAATTTTTCACAAAAATTACACTTCAAATTGTTCCTATTCGAAGGATCAATCATATGCGAATATTTCCAAGCGAGATCGATTTTTCTACTTTTGCACGAGCCTCAAGATTCCATTCTATACAAACAATAAATATTCAATCAAGTATTACACAATTACATGTTTAGTTTTACAAAAAAAAAACAAAAATCAAGAACAAACAGCTAGAAATCCTAATTTCATTTCGGCAAAAGCAAACATAAACCAAATATGCAAATCATCAGAATCAGATCACTAATTTACAAATATTTTCAAACATGATGCTAATGGAAAAAGAAAAAGAAAAAACAAAATAGAGAATAGGGAACAGAAAGAAGAAAAATGAAGTAACTAAATACAAAGAAGAAAATAGAAGAAACTGAGGGAAAAAAAACAGAGAACAGAGAAGAAAAAAGAATAAACTGAAGACAAAAAAGAAAATAGAAGGAATTGAGAAAAAAATAAAGACGCGAAGAAACAGATAAGAAAAACCTTGGTGTCGTCGCCGGTGGTGGAATCGTCGTCGGTCAAGTCATCGGCGATAGTCATCGTCGGTGTCAATAGCTGGAGGTAGAAACAGAATAAAAGAAGAATGCAAGTTGCAGAAACTAGTTTAGGGTTTCAAATTTCAACTTAAATACTGGGCTTTCTCCATGACGTGCTCGCATCACGACGCCTCTCACCTCATTGCGCTTCATGCGCTTCATCACACTTCACCACGCCTCACCGGAATCGCTTCACCTCACACTTGCTGATGCGCACACGCCATCAACTCGTCCACCCCTCGCATCGAGGCGCGCCTCACAGTGCCTCTAACAATACTGGGACTTGGTGAGTAGATACCAAATAATAAACCACAAAAAAATCCAATGCATGTCCATAAATCATTTTCCATGCATGCATCGTCAAAAATATATCAAGCGTTCAACGCCCAAGTCTCGCACGAAGACTAAGCGAGGAACGAATGATCCTTTATCGACAAGGTAGCCGGTCGATCCATTTCTAATGATCGAGACCCTAAAAAGCGTCCAGGTGGGAACATGATGATGAGTCATAAAAAATATAAAAACTTGCAACAAATATTGGGATGAAAATATATCATTAATCGAGCGTCTCAATAGAAACATATCGATAATTCAGAAATCCTGAAAATATTTAACAATCGCTGAGACGATAATATTTAATCATTATGCATATTCTTTTAACAATTTAAAGCTCAAAACTTCAAAACTTAAAACCTTTTAAATTATAAGTCAATAAAATATAAAATAAGACATCTACTCACAGTGACATGTTCCAGAAGATTACTGAGAGGTGGGTGGTTGCTCGAGCTGCCGATGTATAATGAGATAAAAATAAGTGAGATTCTTGACTTGATCATTAAAGAAAAGAAGGAAAAAGTACATCATATATTGAAACGCACATAATATGTTTCTATTAATCACTACCTTGTAAAAATCGGCCTAAGGCAACCATAGATAACAAATGGTTAATAACCAAATATTTTTTACTTTCCAATCACTATTAACTTTCTTAAAATCTTAACCCAGTACAAATAAAACAACCCCTACTTCAACTGTTCTTGGCCGAAGCTTTCTCCCTCATTTACCAAGTTTTCACACTTAATAATTTATCATAATAACTCTCTAACACAACCAAACTCCCAAATAATATTCTACCTTGTTACCAACAAACACCAACCATAAACAGTCGCTCAACATCAAGTGCGCGACCTACAGCAACCTGGACAACTCCCTATCCCTTTGGGTTTCAGCACCCCTCTCGGACTTCGCCTCCCTCTTGGACTTCGGATCCCCCTTTCGGACTTCATAGGTTAAACTTCATTACTTATCTCAAAGTTTCCAACCTCTAAGTTTCAGGATTCCGATCTCCGATTTCAAGATGCAACCTCAAGCTTGTTCCTTTGTTATCAGCTTAAGTTTGAGGGGTATAAATGAAATATTATTATGAAAACAATATTAAAGAAATCACATCCCTATATTATGAAATCAATCTCCAAAATAGAATTCATAGTAACCTCAGAATTTGTGATTTTATTATATTTATCTATTATATAAAAATTTCCTATACTCATTATTATTACACATAATTCTCAGATTCATTTTCTATTTTGGTTTTTTATATAGCCTATTTTAAGGCATCTACCATTATAAATAATAAAGAGTGAATTCAAGATTTTGTTTTATTATCTAACATATGTATTTTTATTATAATATGTATTTTTATTTAATAAATTTATTAATTTAATTTTATAATTTTAATATGAAATTGTCACATGACACAATGAAGAGATTCAAAAAATATTTAACTCTATATATATATGTATATGTATATGTATATGTATATGTATATGTATGTATATGTTATACAGATTTTTTATGAGTAAAAAGGAATGATAATACAATTGACATCCAAACATATCACATATGAGTAAAAAGTAATAATAATACAAGAAAATTCTTTTAAGCTTTACTCTGACTCATCCCATTTTTTTTAATTAAAAATATGGGGAATAAAGATTTGTGGGCAGAGAAATGACACATGGAAGATTAAAACTAACCATAGATTCCCTCCATAACTCCCAACTACATATCTCTCCATCTTGTATGTATATCAGAAGCAACCGAACAATCGGATAACAAGAGGAAAATCACTTTAAAGAAAATATGCTAACGTTGTTGAGTTCAAGAATAGGACCATTTAAATGCCTTGATGCCATTCCTAGCTTCACTAATTCTTCATCTTCCTTAGTATATGTAAACCGGCTTTTTACAGAAAGAAACCATTGTTGTCCGGCTGTTAAGTTATCTGCTAATGCTGCTAAAATCACCCACCCCCCACCCCCACCCCCACCGCCAACCCGATTCTCGATGATTCATCTGATGCTGATATTCCGGAACCTCGGCCTCGGGTGTGTTTAATTTTCATTGCTCACAAGTCATTGTCATTTTTATTGAAGAATTTTTTTTGCATGTGTAAGTAATTATGATAGATAATGCTTTTGTTTGTACGAAGAAGTAGAGTTCTGCTGATTGGAAGGCAGCAAGAGCTTACAAAGAAAGTGGGTTCATTTATGAGGGGAGGATTCAAGGGTTTAATGGTGGAGGTTTGCTTGTTCGCTTCTTTTCTCTTGTGGGGTTTCTTCCCTTCCCCCAGATGAGCCCTTCACATTCTTGTAAAGGTACTTTTATATATATATTAATTATTAATTTGCTATCCGCTTAACCTATATTGCTTTCTTGTTTTATTTTTTTACTCAAATTTACCTTTAGGATAATTGAAGAATGCTTGTTTCAATATTCAATATTAATTTAAATATTTGATTTTTATGTTTAATTCAGATTTCTAACCTATTTTTATAATGGGTAGTTTTCCAACATGAAGATAGGGCTATTTGGATGCAATTTCTGTAGAATATTAACTCATTCAAACCTAATGACTTTATTCTTTCAAAGACAACCATTTTCTTCTCAATTCTCGTTCTTTACTTCTTGTTACCTGATTAAAGGAGGATAAAATCACCATCAAAATGGCGTCGTTTTTTAATTTAATTAATTTTTATTTACCTTCAAAACGGTGTCACTTTGAGGATAATTTTGTCTCCGTTTAGTCATGCTTTAATCTCCTTGTCATTTCCTTGTATTTAATCATGGTTTAGAGTAATGGGTAGCTCTTTTTCACACTCTAGAGTTTATTTAATGTTCATATTTTGTCCAAATTCTTATGTCTTCATATTCATTTCCTCTTATCATGTACCCTGTCTATGTCTTATGTTTCCACGAAAGCGAATCCAAACATAAGTTTCATATATGATATGATATGATCTAAGATAGTACGTGATGAACAGTCTCGCATGTAATTACACTTCTCTGCAAGAGTATAGCATAGGATGTTAATATGTTTTGTAATATTTAGGTTGAAATTACTTATTATTCATAGTTGTCATGTAGCACTTAAGGCAATTTTTGCAAATGATTATACATATCGCGTGACATTACCATTTGGATTAGGATTTTATTTACATGATGAAAGGTCCAAGAATTAGGCATGGATCCCCAAGCCTTTTAGTTGCTCTGTGTATGTTCATTCCAGACCAGGCAACATTTTCCCCTCGGAACATGTATAGAGGACAATGAATTATTACGTTATTTTTTCGATGAGTGATCGAGGTGCCTTCCCTTAATATGCCGTATTTCAAGAAAATCTGCCTTCATTGTTCCACAATATTAGCTGAAAATGAAGTTTCTATTAAACGTTTGAAAGTTAAATAATTTAAAGCAGTATAAATAAAAGAACTGAAATCATATGCTGCGACCTAGGAAGGATAATATGGGTTGCAAGAAGAAGTTGTTATTATGACAAATGCTTTTTCACTATTCTCATGTTGCTCTTTCTTTTGCACGGTCAGCCATATAATTACAGTTTGGGTAGATGCTTATTTTCATTGTCAGTTTGCTCTTGTACCATCTGATTTGGTTTTATGCTAATCAAGTGCTTTGTTTTTATGATACTTTCTCCTTTAGAGCCACAGAAAACTATACATGAGATTGCCAAAGGTTTGACTGGTTCACTTGTATCTGTGAAGGTGAGAATATCTTTTTGCAGTCCGTTATCTTTTTGGTTTTGAAGAATTCTAATTGGGTTTCATGTATCACTTAGAAATATCTCACTTAATTCTACTATTGGCTGTAGATTGGCACTGATTACTCATTGGTTTGGGCTTCAATATTTTTTTCATTTTAAGTTTACATAGCTTAATAAATTGAATATATATTAAAATTGAATATTCTTTTGCCCAAATTGGTGTTTAGACTTTAGATGCATAGGTATCAGTCTTGTCACTAGACAATTCAGTATATAATAATGGCCAGAAATGTAACGTGAAAAGTTTGATTAACATTCCATAGTTTTTAGCAATATCAGGACTATTAAAATGTGGGAGCAATGTCAGAAGCAAGAGACAAAATTGGCTTCAGAATTTAATTTAGGGGTGTCGATGAGAGCAATTTTTAGAAGAGGTTGTGGTTTACAATTTGGGTATTTACTTTTGAGTGATTTCAGGCTGTATGGGTGCTGTCAGGCAGCTTACATGTTTTTATGTAGTTGGAGACATTGACGATTGGCTAGCTCATGGTATCTATAGATATCAAGTTTATTTATTATTTTGGTTCAGTACAAAAACAGGTTGTAGGCGCTTTCTTTTCTTCCTTATCTCTTGACTGTTTCTCTGATCTCAACTTTGTATCATCATGTAAATTCGTCAACTTATCTCATAAGACACATTAGTTACCTCATTTTATCAGTTGAGATAAGTGTTATCCCTTGATATTAGAATGTATTCTGTTCACTGAGTATAACTTCTGCTTGTTTGTACTTCCTTGGGCCTGGTCTTTTGCTGGTGAGAGGAAACTTCTAAAATTCGATTGTGAAGGAAAAAATATGCAGGGAACTATTAAAATAAAACTTGGAATGGATTGAACAGAATCACAAGGGAAAAAAAACTCTATACTAAATTTATTCTTCAGTCATCAGAAATCAGCACTATTAAAGGTAGTTTTATCATCTAGCGAAGGATGAAAAACGAAACCCTCAAAATATTTCAAGATTGAACTTTTCTTTTTCCTCGTTTGTTTTCCGAACTACATGAGTGGCATGTGGCTTTAGTGATAGCAGTGTATTTTCTCAATATGTTAGGTAATCCAAGCTGATGAGGAGACAAAGAAGTTGATATTCTCTGAAAAGGATGCTCTCTGGAACAAGTATTCTGCAAGTGTCAATGTAGAGGATGTTTTTGTAGGAAGGGTGGGATCTGTTGAGGATTATGGTGCCTTCGTTCACTTACTCTTTCCTGATGGTATTACTGTCTCCAATTTCGATACTTCTAGTTTTTTACTGCATTTGTATTCTGAGGAAATTTGAAACAGTTGTGATCTGTGATGCAGGTCTCTATCATCTAACTGGATTAGTACATGTCTCGGAGGTTTCATGGGATCTGATTCAAGACATTAGAGACATACTTAACGAAGGTGATGAAGTGAGGGTCAAAGTTATAAAAATTGATAGGTGAGTTTGCTTTGCCATTTTCTCCTATTTTAAATCAATATATACTTTTCAAACTAAAAGACTCAATGACTATGTTAGTAAGGTTATAACCTAAACTGAGTCATGACAAATACTTAGAGCTGAATGCATACTCTTAAGATTTATTTAGTGTTTGTCCTATTGTAATGGAAGGGAACGAATTGTATTTAAGATACTTTTTGGATGAAATAGTAATAGCTTTGCTCTGTATAATTTCGAGTCTACTGTTAGTGATTATTTTTTTCCCTACAAGGTCATGCTACATTTGATGTTGGAGGACACCATAAACCCTCAAAGTTTATAAATTTATATTTGTATTTATCCATTTATTTTTGCCAAGGAAAAAAAAAGGGGAGTTGTGGGGCTTTGTCAAGTAAAAGCTCAAGTGTGTTTGGTTTGCCTGAGAAGTGAAAAGTTAGAATCTTCAAGTACCATGCTTCGCCTGAGCATGTTCCAATAAGCTTCCAACAACAACCCAGAAACTCACGTCTTTGCCTGAGTTAAGGGACTTATAAAGAAATAAGAAGATTTTATATTTCTTAGATACTTAGAATTACAAGAGATATGTCTTTATATATGCATTACATTAAGTTAAATATAGAAACTAAATATACTATTAATCATTAAGATTACATAATCATATCTCAATGATTATGTAACAATATCTTAGAGATATGTAGAATCATAATCATATCTTTGGATGATTATGATTATGATTCTAACAATATCTTAGAGATTCTAATAATATCTTACGGATTCTAATACTCCCCCTCAAGTTTAATTGGAAAGTTTTCTTTAGACGTTTTGAGTTATTCTGGAATAGTTTAAACTTTTCCCGTTGTGCATTTTCCAGCGATGTTAAACCATCCAAACCTCCAAATCTGTTCTCGTTGTGCATTCTCCAACGACTTTAAAACATCCAAGTTTAATGAAAACAACACAAGAACCACATAGAGATTATGGTGTTTAAACACTGCTGGAGAATGCACAGCAGGAACATATATGGTGACTTGGATGTTTTAACGTCGTTGGAGAATGCACAACGAGAACAGATGTGGAGGTTTGGATGGTTTAACATCGCTGGAAAATGCACAGCAGGAAAAGTTTAAATTATTCCAGAACAACTCAAAACATTTAAAGAAAACTTGCCAAATCACCCATGACAAAACCCCGAAAAAAGATCAGATGTGGAACTTGATGCGAATAAGGGACAAATAACAGATAAATCTGAGCATTTCGTCGCCATTGGTATTGGCAAGACTGCTGAAGAAGATACGGCGCGTGAGGCTCACGCGCATATAATGGCGCGTGCGAACGATGACTCTAAAAGAGAGAAACCAAAAACCCAGAGAAAGATTGGCTCTGATACCATACAAAGAAATAAGAAGATTTTACATTTCTTAGATACTTAGAATTACAAGAGATATACCTTTATATATATGCATTACATTAAGTTAAATATAGCAACTAAATATACTAACAATCATTAAGATTACATAATCATATCTCAATGATTATGTAACAATATCTTAGAGATATGTAGAATCATAATCATATCTGTGGATGATTATGATTATGATTCTAACAATATCTTACGGATTCTAATAGGACTATTTAAGGTCTGTCATGCTGCCTAGGTTAATTACTGACCTTGTAATCTATGAAGAGCTTGAAGCATGTAGAATATGGCTGAAAAACTTCCATCTTCAACAGTTGCATCAGGGTGGACACTTACAGACCAATATGTCTTCTCATTGGGACATGTTAAAATGCCAAGTTTTTCAACGTTTTATGTCTAATTATTAACTTTAACAGGACACCACAGTTTGAGACAATGAAAATTAGTTAAAAGGAAATTTTTGCTGATATCACTGAGAAAGAATGAACTAATCACAATTTGTTGGTTTTGATTCTTACTGAAGCCATAATAATTCTCGATGGTTACGGTAATAAACAACAGTGAAAGAGACGTTAAAAATAATGGGAATGGGTCAACTGAGATTTCAAGGTGATGCAAGTTCATGGATAGTTTTCACAATTGTTCCAGCATAGACAGTACAGTTTTGTTTTTGTGTGTGTTATGTGTCAATGGATCATTGGAAACTGCCTGTGTTTCTCATTGATAATAAATGCAGGGAAAAGTCAAGGATCACTCTGTCAATCAAACAGTTGGAAGAAGATCCACTTTTAGAAACTCTGGACAAAGTAATTCCTCAGGTTTGTAACATGAAGTCAGTCGTGTGTGCATTTTTATCATGTTAGTCCCTCCATTCTTCACAAAATAGAATTAAGGTGGATGGAACTGTAAATTCAGGATGGCTCTGATATTTCTGATTCTGCAAGCATGAGCAGTAGCAACAGTATTGAACCTCTTCCGGGGCTTGAAGCAATATTTGAAGAGCTTCTACAGGAAGATGGGTATGGATTTATCATTGCTTTGCGTACGAAGATATACTTGTAAAAGTCATTGATAATTAATACTTGCTTCCATATGTCGAGCATTTTCATTAGAGAAGTATAAACCTGTATTAACATTGAACTTTTTGGTTGTTCATGTTTTAAGGAAGTAAATATTTCAATCTATCCATTTTTTATTTTAGGTTTCTTGTGCATCCATTCTGAGTCTATTTGGGTTTAATGAATAGATCTATGCAGCGAGCTTTTTCTTTGTTTGTCTTCTTTACTATTGTTAATTAATATTATTAAGTTCAGTTTATTGACTATTTCATTTGTTGATCAATTTGTGCTGATGGATTTCCTGAGGGGTTTACTTAGGTTTTAGTTGAAATGGTGGAGATAGATCTTGTGTGATGCATATAGTGATGTCCAATTCAGGTGGTGCACTTTTTCTCTACCACTTTGGCCTAACACGAAGTTTCCTTTGGATGTTTAAACTTAATATGTACTTGAAGCGTGGCTATTAAAGAAGGTAACGGCTAATTGGGGGAATAATAATTTATTGAACTCTCTAATTGAGATTGTCTCTGCATGTGCATTTTGTATGTCTTGGACTTTTTCCATAGGGCAAGAATCAGTCTTTCGAATTGCACCTTTGTTTTTGTCTAGTTTGATGTTTACATGTAATTACGTTGTCCTCTTCTCCAAATACGTAAAAGCATATGCACTTACGATGTGTTTCGAACCTTGATGTTTAATTTAATAATTACTGTCAAATAATTTTTGGTCATTCATGTCTACGTGTGCCCGTTGTATGCCTGTCTACTCTTTTCATTTTCTTTTCCTTTACAGTTTTTATTTTTAATGTAATAACTAGAGATTCAATCTTATAAAATGTGATTTCTATCTTCGTGTTTCATTTAAAATTCATGCATTGTAATCCTTTTTCTTAATTTGTATGTATCTTTTTAGTCGTTTTATGACTACAAGATGGATATCTTATTTGCTATTTTATGTTGTTTCTGGTCAGGATAGATGATATAAAAATAAACCGACAAGGGTTTGAGAAACGCGTTGTTTCCCAAGACTTGCAGCTTTGGCTCTCAAACGTGAGTTCTTCTTCCAATATTCATTTCAATGCCGAGTGATTGCTATGTGTTATATAAAAAACTGTCAATCTTGTAGGCACCACCCAGTGATAGGAAGTTTACCCTCCTGGCTCGTGCTGGAAGGCAGGTAAGTCATATCATCGCTTTCCTTGTGATGTTGCTCTCTCTCTCGGCTCTCTCTCATTTTAGTTCTGGTAATTCTCTGTGATTTAGGTGCAAGAGATACAACTGACAACATTGCTTGATCAGGAAGGCATCAAAAAGGCATTGCAACGAGTATTGGAACGTGTTCCATGAGGTGCTGGTTAGCGAACATTGTGTCTTTTTCTTGCTGTTTCTGTACAGAAGTTATTGTAGGTCTCAAACCTGCCACTTAAAGCTGTATATGTTCTTAATCATAATTTTTAAGATCTAATTCATTGTAATAGATGCATTGATAACCAAATTGTTAAAAATGATGCAAAATAATTACATTTCCTACTGAAATTGCAAGATTTTCGTTTTCATTGTTTAACTAAATGATGAAATATAATACCCAACTGGACTCCGGATTGTTGTAAAATATGTTTCATTAAACAAATTTAACATGCATTACTTAATCAATTAACATATTAAAAATCAGAACTTAAACTATAAAACTTAAAAAAACCCGGAGAAGTTAAAGATGATAAAACCATAATCCAAGTCGAGTTGTCTCTGTCATTAAGAACTTATTAACCTCATCTCAGTGCTCAACTGATGTCTTGTGGCTAATGTTCTCCCAGGATTAATTGGATACTTCTTGTAAAAGGGGCACTCCTTTCATAAGAACTTTAACAAGGAAAATGTTGGAAACTCTCTTTTTTAACTTGATTCACTTATGAATGACTTGTTAGTATTGATTTTCTGGATATTCTCAAATGAATCCAAGATTCTCCTTTATATAGGCATGTAGGGATGCCTTTGAGAACACCTTTTGGCTTAGGGTGTCGTAAGAGTTATACTCTTTCCTAAAGTATAAGAAGGTCTAGAGATGCATCTTTCTGATAAGTGTGATTTATACTCACTTATACATGCATTGTTCGATTACTATTTTGTTAGATTCTGTGTCATTTAATGTATTTTGTAGTTTGTTTTATATTGTATTGGTAGGAAGTATTAGAATATGGATCTTGGAGCAATTGGACTTATTTTGGGACGAAAAAGGATGCATCGGAAGCACGCGGGAAAGTAGAATACGCGAAAAATCACATCCTGAAATTTGGCCTGGCGTCTCGCCGCCCATTGTAGCTTCGCGACACCCAGATAGACTCAATACATTATTCCCGATGATTTGGCGGCACGACGCTGCGACAGAATCCCAGAATCTTCAGAAGTCAGAGTTCTAAATGCACAATGACTCTAAGACTTTCCTATAAATATAGAGGCTCGTCCAAAATCCTAAAAAGACATATTTTTAGAGAGATCCAAAGAGAGTTTGAATAGCGACAAGAGGAGGCGAAGACGGTGACATTCGAAGACGAAAAGATTCAATTCGAGTTTAATCTTCTAGTTTCTTCCTTCAACTCTAATGATTTCTATTAGATTCATGATCATGCTTTCATTGTTTTATTATTTGGTCATGAACTAAATTTATTGTTCTAGAGGATGATGTAGTCAATGCTTGAACATATGCGTTGTTTGCCAATTTGATTGTTATAAAGTTATAATTCAGTTTATTTATATTCTCTTGTGTTTAATGTTTCTTGTTTGTTGGCCACAAATTGAAATGGTGCATGTTTATAATCTATCACTCAGGAGAGGTGATTTTGAATAGGATGTAGAGAATATAACCTAAGAGTTTTATAGAGTTCGAGAGAATTTATAATTCCTTTGAAGTCGTTAACACAGAATCATATAGCGTAATGAATTATTAATTACTAGATTTTTATAGGGATATCGAAATCTGTAATTGATAATATATTCACTCGACACTCGGAAAATGGAGTTAAAATAATTTAGATTCTTTACTTATAAACAATGCAACTGAATAAGAATTGAATGATATGACAAAAACATAGGGGATAACTAGGTGAAATCAGACTCTAAAATCTCTCTCTACTTGGATCATCTTAATTAAAAATTTTACTATCTTATTTATTTAGTTTTTAATCCTAATTTAGTTGTTTTATAAATAAAGTTAGGTTTACTAATTATAGTACTTAATGTGAGTTGAATACAATCCATGTGAGTTTGACACTCTTTCACTTATCTTTACCAAAACTTGACACCGTACACTTGCGGTACAATATAAAATATCACAGCACCTTCCAATGTAGAGGACGTGTCCCTCATCATTGTGTCTTTCCCATAGGACACTATTTAAGAGACATGTCTCTCATACTCTATTTCTACATATATTAGAGAATTATAACAAGGAATTGTTATTTCCTTACTGCCAAATACATACTATAAGATTTTGGGATTAGCGCGAAAGCATCAATATGATTGCAATTTCAAATTTTCTTCCAAAACCACTTTAAAAATTGTGATTATGTTTTATTGATGTAAACAAATTATGCTAATAAAATTAATCATAATTAATTTTAAAAAAAATGCAATCAATATTTATTTATCAATATAAATAAATTAAATAATGACAAAACATATTTGAATATATATTTCTTTTCTTGAACATTTTTTTAGTTTTTATTATTTGATTTTCCTTCATACTAGTGCACCAAGCGTTATACTTCTAGTTGGCACACTAAATCCATTCTATGAAAAAATTTCTCTCACTTAGAAAATAAAGAAAACTATTTTCTTTCGTGGATGGTTGGAATATATATTAAAGATCAAACAATAGTAATCGGAAAAACCAAACTTTTTCGGTTAAAAAACAAAATTACTTTTCCATTGTTTAAAGTTTGTTCTACCAAAATTTTCTGGTTTCTCCCCATGAGCCAGTAGTACTGTGATATTTCCACTAGCCATATGTAACTGGAAAAACCAACAGTAATCAATAAGTCTATAAGAGATAAATTACACAACGATCAAACGTATGATCTTGTTTAAGTGGTATACTATGAATGCTTCGTTGTTATATTGGACGGTAGTACGAAATAACACAAGTCCTTGATTTTACGACTAATGTTTCTTATGATAAATGAATAAAGGAAAATTCCCAGAGGACGAGGGGGGTCAGGAGTAACCACTTGAATCCCTACTCACTTAGGCTCTTATCGACAGAATATTCGTTAAACACTTTTTCAATAGAATATCTTAGACATTCAAACTTAGTATTACACTTCAATTTACAATACAATAATAAATATATGTAGATTTGTATGTGTATATGTATAAGTCAATCAAGCTTGGGCAGAATTACTTGTGTAAAGTTACACTTTTAATTCTTAGCCAAGTATGCAACATACAACTAAATTTCAACTTTATTACTTTGTGTATGCTTGTGATAATTGAAAACCCTAATATTAACTTAAACCTATACTGTCAAGTTTTATAATAATACAGTATATGATTTACTAAGTTAACATTATTGCATATATGTCATACATATATATCACATGGTAATTTAAATAATCTAAGTCTATGTTATTATTTTTTAATCTAAATTAATTCCAGGATTATTTCGTTAGTGTCACGTCCGTTAATTCATTCGAACGAAACTTTCCAGTAAGTTCACATTCGTAAATGCGTTCGAACAAAGTTTTCCAAAGATATCACGTTCGTGTTGCGTTCATAAACGAGTTCGAACGAAGTTTTCCAGAGAGTTGACATTCGTGATGCGTTCGTAAACACGTTCGAACATTCTTTAACAGAAGAATGGCGTTTGAGTTGTGTTTGGAGACGCGTTCGAACGAAACTCGTAAAATAGAATCTTTGCCTACGCGTTCGTCGGTAGTTCGAATGCCTATGCACATTTTTCATACCCAGAACATATTTCCCAGAAAATTGACAATTAAACATGTAAAATTTCATCTAACAACACTTAAAATATAATAAGTTCTTAAGATTGTTGTAAAATATGTGTCATTAAATAAATTTAACATGCATTAATCAATTAACATACTAAAAATCAGAACTTAAACCATGAAACTTAGAAAAACCTGGAGAAGTTGAAGATGATAAAACCAGAATCCAAGTCGAGTTGTCTCCGTCCTTAAGAACTTATTAGCCCCGCCTCGGTACTTAACGGATTTTATGGATGCTGGATTTCGTTCGATATCCACAATCGAGAATTTGTAGGTTGGGGCACTAGCGATCCTGCAAAATAAAGGTAGAGTGAGCGGAGAGTATACTACCCACCGGTGTGGTGGGTGCTGGGGACACTCCGACGTTCAAGTCAGTAGTATGAAATGAGTAGTAAATAAGTAAAATGTGAAAGTAAGGTTTGTTATTACCTTATCTTTCTTTGGGTGGCCATGAGGGCGGTGGAAAATGTTTAGGGAATCGAAAGCTCAGAGAGCTTGTGTCAAAGAGCAGAGGCTTGTATATGAGAAGTAATGCTTCAATGCCTTGCACTATGAATTCTGCTTCTATTTATAGGTGGAGAAAGATGAATTCTTTAGTTTATCACATGGGAAAGGGGTCCTCATAACATGTTTGAGAGTTAAAATTTCGGTGATAATCAATCTCTGCATGTGGAGGACATATATCATGTTTAGAAAAAAAAGGAAAATAGTTGGTAACGAATTGAGGTGTGTTTTATGCTGTCTTTTGGTAACTTTAGGTGATAATCAATCTCTGCATGTGGAGGACATATATCATGTTTAGAAAAAAAGGGAAAATAGTTGGTAACGAATTGAGGTGTGTTTTATGCTGTCTCTTGGTTTGACTTTATATGTGTAGCCTTATGTGCAAATGGTATAAAGTCTTTTTGGGCCTTGCTTTGGGTTTTTCAAAATGGCGTTAAGCTCTCTAGGCTGGGCCTCTATTTGGCATTGAGTTCGAAGAAAAAGACGATTTTGCCTCTGGCCCAATTTTGGCCCGTACAGTTTGTCCCTTACTCTCTAAGTTAATGAGTCATTGACTTGGAGAGTATTCGACGAGTATGTCGTCTAAGGTAAAACACATATGCGTATTCGACATTGACGTTGATTGAGCCTGTCAAAGGTCATATTACATTGGTGGAGCTAAGTAAATATCTGGGATGATTCTTAGTCGACAAGATATGAATGTTAATGTCGCTTGAACCTGTCAAAGGTAATATCATGTTCAATGAAATCTACTAAGTATTAACGATGATCCTCAGTCGACCAGATATGGATGTTGATATGAGAGATCGACATGAGCCTCGCGGAATGTTCCCGTTATCTAGACCAGCTGAGGGTTCGTGTCTTGAACTTGACGCTACATGAGCCATGGGGAATGTCCCCAGTCGACTGAACCAGATGAAGGTCAGGATAATCCCCATACTATGGGTTTAAGGACCATAGGAGTCTTTAATGTCGTCTAAACCAGATGAAGGCCAGGTCTTTAACTTGACTCTACATGAGCTATGCGGAATGTTCCCAGTCAACTGAACCAAATGAAGTTAAGGATAATCCCCATACTACGGGTCAAATGACCAGGGGGTTCTTTAATATCGTCTGGACCAGATGAAGGCCGGGTCTTGAACTTGGCTCTACATGAGCTATTGGGGAATGTTCCCAGTCAACTGAACCAGATGAAGGTCAGGATAATCCCCATACCACGGGTTAAATAACCAGGGGATTCTTTAATGTCATCTAGACCAAATGAAGGCCAGATCTTCTACTTGACTCTACAAGAGCCATGGGGAATGTCCCCAGTCGAATGGACCAGATGATGGTCAGGATAATGCCCATATTACAGGTCAGATGACCATGGGAGTCTTCAATATCGTCTAGACCAGATGAAGGTCAGGTCTTTAACTTGACTATACATAAGCCACTGGGGAATGTTCCCAGTCGACTGAACCAGATGAAGGTCCAAGTGAAAGTCCAAGGGAGTCTACAGTCAGCTGAACCCGATGAATGTCTATAAGAGACTACACACTATTGAACCTGATGAAGATCCAAGAGAGTCTTTACTCTACTAGAGCTAATGGAGTTCCAAGAGAGTTTTCTTTCTACTAGACATGATGAAGATCCATGATGGTCTTCACTTCTTATTCTACTAGACCTGATGAAGGTAAGGATCATACTCGTACTACCGGTCAAAAGACCAATGGAGTCATACATGTCGTATGAGGATTATCCCATAACAATAGAATGGGTCTGTATAATAAGATATTACAAGTGTTTATGAAAATTGTTTGGAACAAAGAGAAGAATCTCATTCAACAATCACCGAATATGTAATATCGAATGAGATCTTCAGTGTCGACTGAGACATCCTTAACAAGTACCAAGCTACAGGGTATAGTGTCGAATGATATCCACATCATGCCCCAAGCTACACAGATGTAGATGTGGACAAAGACAACCATAAAAATTACCAAACTATATATAATAATGTCGATTGGGACACCCATAACAAGTCCCAAAAATTGTAATGTCAACTAGGACACCTATTACAAACCCAAGCCACACATTGATGTCGACTGAGATATCCATAACAAGTCCCAAGTTACATATTGTAATATTAACTGTAGCATCCTTAACTAGTGCCAAACAACACACTAATGTCGAATGAGATATCCCTAACAAGTCTCATGCCAAACTAATGTCGACTTGGATATTCTTAAAAGAGCAAACCATACCTGGTAATGTCAACTGAGATGCACACACCAAGTCCCAAAATATAGTGTCGAGTGGAATATCTTCACACCAAGTCTTCTTTTATGCACGTCGATTGGGAGGATCTTCTCATATTGAGTCTCCGTTGTTCAAGTGTCAACTGGAATATACCTGCAAACTCTTCATACATAGATGATGAAAAAAATATTCACACAAAGCTCCATACACGCATGTCGGCTGAAATATTTCTACAAATATTCTTATACGAATATCGACTGAATTATTCATACAAAGCTCCATACATGCGTGTTAGCATTGTATCATGTAGTGTCGGATGAAGTATACCCACAAACATTCTTGTTTATGTATGTCAACTGAAGTACTTATATGAATCCTTCATACATGCATGTCAATTAGAGTATACCTGAAGTCACTGCAAATACTACATACATGGATGTCGACTAAAACAACTATTACTATTTTCAAATATTGATGTCGACATATAATGACTTTATAGAAGAATGTCGACTGAAATGTTTCTACAAATATATCATAAATGGAACTCGACTGAAGCAGAACTACCAAGATCTAAGTGTTCTGTCGACTGAAATAATTATTTCTTAAGGATAAGGACTGAAGTACATACATATATGGCTCCATATAAGAATATCGACTGAAATAATCTTACTAAGAATCAGATAATGATGTCGACATGAATATACATGCAATCAACTCATACATGCATGTCGACTGAAATAATTACATGAATTTTTCACTCATGCATATCGACTAGAGTATAATCACTTCATGAAGATTTGGACTAAAATACACATATAAGGCTCCATATAAGTATGTCGACTGAAATAATCTTGAAAAGATGCAAATATTGATGTCAACTGGAATATACATGTAAACACTTCATACATATATGTCGACTGACATTCATGCAATTAGTTAATATATGCTTGTCGACTGAAATGTACCTGCAAACACTTCATACATTTATGTCGACTGAAATATCATCATACCACGTCCTTATATGTGCCGTATCGAGTAAGACATCCATATCAATGCTTCACTCATGTATTTAAGTGATTTTAATGAAGGGATGAGCTATATTCGGAATTGATAGATGTCATCCAATTGGCTCCTTTAACTGACTTCGTTGTCTATTACTCTTGGTAGATTGGAGGAAAAATGGGCCTAAGGATGGCTTGAGCCCAATTTCAATAATTAAAACCCTAATGGGATTTTCGAGACATCTTTTATAAGAATGGGTTTTGAGAGTCATTTTGTCTCACATAAGAATTCCATTCGGTTGGGAAGAAGTTTAGGAAAGCTCTCCCGATCTTCAAGGTACTCTTCACATCATTCTTGATTTTCTTTAATTTCTTCAATTGTTCATCGTGTGGATTCGAATTGTTCTTAGTCAAACAAGTTATTTGATCTTGAAAGATTTAATGAAACATTTGGATTTTATTTATGGTTTAAACGGGTTTAGATCTTCTAAAGGGTATAATTTTTTGGAAACTATTGTTTGCAACCTCGTCGCTTGGAAAATGTCGAGTGACGAATCATTGCGTAGTTTAGGTGCGCAAAGTGACAAGTATATTGAACTACATGTGGATGATTCAAGTGATGAAGAGACTCATAGGAATTGGTCGTATGAAGATTTTATAGAGGCTGGAGTCGTAACAATAGCTAAACCACCGTTAGAAGTGCCCACCGAAGCGACACCTCTGAGATCTCTATCTGCCATTGGAGAGTCGAGTGGGGTTCCAAGCACTAGTGAACCAACAAATATCCTAACTAAGAATCCAGCTAGTCGGGTGACTGAAAAATCAATGAGAGAGATGAAATTGAAATATAGGTTTCCTCCATCAATAGAAATAAGGTTAGCGTCGTCGACTGAAATGATAGATTACAAAGTTCCCGGATGGATTGGGTTCTATGAACGTCCATTCATAGATGGATTCAGATTCCCTATTCCAAAGTTAGTATGGGAAGTGTTGAATAACTATCAGTTGGCTCATTCTCAGTTAATGCAAAACACTTGGAGGATTCTACTGTCGATTGAGTGTATGGCTTTTGAATTGGGGATCAAATTCGGGGTGGAAGACTTATTGTATATATATATTATATGGAGGAACACCTGAAAGAAAAATGGAGGTATCACTTGTATCTCCGACAAAGGAAGGAGCATTTGTTGTTGGGACTTACAACAAACGACGTGGGGATTGGCAGAAAAGTTATTTCTTCGTTAGAGGAGATAGTGTATTTGGGTCGAATGAGAGTGGTAACATTCCCGAACATTGGAGTTCGTCGAGTGAGTGTTTTCAACCTTACCTTTTCGTATTTTATATTTATAATTTTGTAGGCCTGAAATTTTTCTCATTTTCTCCTTCCACGTCTTCAGTTGAACAGAAAATTTGATACTTCCAGTCGTGGTGTAGTATCAAACACAAAATTCATTCTTAGCTTTTCTAATTCAAATAGGAATTAGAGAGCCGCTTTACAAGAGATGAGACTGAGGTTAACCCCGCTGTGGAAAGAAGTCTTTGATTCAGAAGGTACACCATTGGCTTTGTGTAAGCATATCTTGGCCATGATATTGTACACTTGGGCGATTGAAGTTACATTTGGAGAGCTGTTGTTTTTAAAACCCCTAACCCCTAAAGAGTTTTTATGCACAGCTGAAATTATGTCGGGTCCATTTAAGGTGCCAAAACTTGACGAGATGAGAAGCTGAAGGAGGACAAAGAAAGTGAAAGGGATGGAGCCTAAAATCGTCGAAGTGGAAGTCCCCAAACCAATAGAAGTCCCTTTATGCTGATGTTCCCACTCCAACCATACAGTCGATTGAGAAGAGCTCCGCTACAAAAAAGAGGAAGGCAATAATAGAATTGGAGGAGGATGTAGAAAATGTTATTGTGAAGATTCCTCATAGGTCCTCTACCATTTCGGATCCTTCCAGCCTCTCTAAGTTGGTTAAACAACTCTTACTTGAATAAGATGAACATCGGTTGACTGAACTTGGTCCAACCAAAACGAGCAAGAAGATTGCAGCTCTAAGTTATCAGGTGAGATGTAAATATATTTGTATAACTAATTTTCTATTTTTCTGTCGAATGAGATGCATTAAGTGAAGTTTGTTTCAGATAATAGAGTGTGGCCTTTTTATACAAGAGTATGCTGAGTTAAGCCAAATGAGGATGAGGGATTTAGAGAAAGCCAACACATCTGTCAGAAAAGACTTTGCTGAACTGAAAATGAATTTTGATGTTTCTGAAAGGAAGTTGAGAAAAGTAGAGAAGGAATTGAAGAAGACTCAGGCAACACTGAAATTGGAGAAGGAGGTGTCCGAGGCTACCAATGAAGCGTACAAAGAAATTATGGAGAACTTGACGAATGAGAAAGTCGAATTGCTTGAGCAACTTGAAATGGTTGTGTTTGAATCGATGATGAAATAGAGGAGCAATCTAATGGAGGAGTATCTAGCTGGTCAGAATGTCGCATGAAAGCCGAAGAAATGGATCTGAGAATATGAGAGGCTGGCTGTTGGGCTATCCCTTACAAGCGAAGGTGAAGAAGGAGAAGAGAAGGGGGATAAGTGTTTTCGAAGGAGGTGTTTGAAGAACAAGCGGTCACTGGAGAGGCTGACAAAGAAAGGGTTATTACGGAGAAACATGCTGAAGAAGTTGAGGACCCTGGTTGATTGAAATTGGCCCAATCTCTTCTGTTCCCGGCCAAACTCCGGAATCCCCATCCGAGGATGTTCAACCTACTTCTGAAGTCCTCCGTAGAATGAATATGTAATTGTAACTTTCAATTTCGTTGTTTTTTTGTAATGGAAACCGTAAAACTTGAATGAAAGTGTTTCCTTTTTTGGTCAATACCTAAGTTTCTTGTTTGCTTTGTCGCATGAGTTTCAAAACGTTTGAGATGAATCGCATTCCAGCTGAGTTTGGATGATGAATCGCATTGTTTAACAAGATAACATGATATTTGCCACAAGAGTTTCAAGTTATAATCACTGATCGAGTGGCTTTGATAAAGAGTAATTTTTTATTACCGGTAGAATCGTTTAAGATGAATCGCATTCTAGCTGTTTTTGGAGGTTTAAACTGGGGTTTCACATGGTCAGGTTCTCATCTTTCAAAGTTTGTAAACGTTCTTGGAGCGTGGCTAATAGTGTTACCGTAAAATCTGATGTCTGCTCACTGCTCGAAGTCATAAGTGGTGGTGCTTTAAGAATCGTAGACTGAGAGATCTTTGCCTGTTAGGAATCGCTAAGGCCCCATGGCGGGGGCCAAATTATGGATACTGGATTTCGGTCGAGATCCACAATTGAGAATTTATAGGTTGGGGCACTAGTAATCCTACAAAACAAAAGTAGAGTGAGCGGGGAGTATACTATCCACCGATGTGGTGGGTGCCGGGGCATTCCGATGTTCAAGTCAGTAGTATGAAATGAGTAGTAAATAAGTAAAATGTGAAAGTAAGCTTTGTTATTACCTTATCTTTCTTTGGGTGGCCGTGAGGGTGGTGGAAAATGTTTAGGGAATCGAAAGCACAGAGAACTTATGTCAGAGAGCAGAGGGTTGTATATGAGAAGTAATGCTTCAATGCCTTGCACTACGAATTCTGCTTCTATTTATAGGTGGAGAAAGATGAATTCTTCAGTTTAGCACATGGGAAAGGGGTCCCCATAACATATTTGAGAGGTAAACTTTCGGTGATAATCAATCTCTGCATGTGGAGGACATATATCATGTTTAGAAAAAAAAGGGAAAATAGTTGGTAACGAATTGAGGTGTGTTTTATGCTGTCTCTTGGTTTGACTTTATATGTGTAGCCTTATGTGCAAATGGTATAAAGTCTTTTTGGGTCTTGCTTTGGGTTTTTTAAAATGGCGTTAAGCTCTCTAGACTGGGCCTCTATTTGGCATTGGGTTTGAAAGAAAAGACGGTTTTATCCCAGGCCCAATTTTGGCCCGTACTGATGTCTTGTGGCTAATGTTTTATCAGGATTACTTGGATGCTTCTTGTAAAAGGGCACTCATTTCGCAAAAATTTGAACAGGGAAAATGGTGCAAACTCTCTCTTTTAACTTGACTCACTTATGAATGACTTGTTAGTATTGGAATTTCTGGATATTCTCAAATGAATCCAAGGCCCTCCTTTATATAGGCTTGGTGGGATGCCTTTGAGAACACCCTTTGGCTTAGGGTGTAACCCTCCTAAGGGTTATACCATTTCCTAAGGCCTAAGAAGGTCTAGAGTGCATCTTTCCACTGTAGAGGACATGTCCATTCATCCTTGTGTCTTTCCCATAGGACACTACTTAAGAGACATGTCTCTCATACTCTATTACTATACATATTAGAGAATTTATAATAAGGAATTGCTATTTCCTTATTGCCAAATAAATTCTATAAAATTTTGGGGTTAGCGCTAAAGCATCAACATGATTACAATTTCAAATTTTCTTCCAAAACCACTTTAAAAATCTTGATTATGTTTTACTGATGTAAACAAATTATGTTAATAAAATTAATCATAATTAAATTTAAATAAACATGCAATCAATATTTATTTATCAATATAAATAAATTTATTAATGATAAAACATACCAGAATATGTTTTTCTTTTCTGGAATATTTTTTAATTTTTGTTATTTGATTTCCCTTCATAGTAGTTCACCAAGCGTTGTACTTATAGTTGGCACACTAAATCCATTTTATGAACAAATTGCTCACACTTTGAAAATAAAGAAAACTATTTTATTTCGTGGATAGTTGGAATATATATTAAAGATCAAAGAAACAACATTTTCTTGAATAATCTTAGAACAAAATTGGAACAAAACAAGAGAGAGTACAATTTTAGCCAATGGAAGAATTTCTCCCATTGGCCGAAAATCATACATATATATAGTATAGAGTTTGTCTTGTTTGTATCCCAATCCAAGATCTCTACAAATTAAATTTGATTTTTTTAAAGATTATTTCCCAATTGATCTAGAAACTTAACTAAATAAGACTTCGTATTTAACTAATTAGGTTGCTAGCCCACTAAATTAAGACCCAATAGATTATATATTATTTTGACTCATTAATTAATTTTAACTTAATTTTAATTAACAATTAATCAAAAATTACATTTAATTAAATTTAACGTATTTAATATAAATATTAAATATTTATTTAAGTAATTAAATCTAAATTTTATTTTATATTTCGAATTTATTAATCAAATTAATATTTCGGATATATTTCGAATGTTCTAATATTATTAGGAAATCTTATTATAATTTAAAATCTAATTTTCATATTAATTGCCAAAATAATCAGTTATTAACTTTTAATAAACATCATTGAATTTATAATATAGACGAGAACTGTATTTATGCGACCGTCATAGGTTCATTATCGAGTACCAATGATTTTAACCCTTTAATATTTCATCAATATGATATCCCACAGACTATGGTAAACGCTTAGCAACATGCCATGATCTCTAGTCGATGAATGAAATGGGAAAACATATGAACCTATTTGAATACACTTCGATCATTCCTTTCCGATATTTATGTTCTTTATCGAGTTTGGGATCATGAATAGGTCAAATCCTACCACTCAATATATTTCAAAACTCGATCTTGTGGATTTGATATCTCTAAGATATCGACTGTTTTGATCAAAGACTTGTATCCACATATTTGAGTTTCCTCGGAACATTTCTATTTTTTTATTATCAAATATATTAGATATCTTCTTAAGGCACATATGACTACGTACACTATTAGCTTAAGACCATCTAGTATTTTCAACTTCATTCTTATAGTATATAAAGCTCTCAATAGTTTCATCTTTGCTCCCTAGCAAATACACATAACAGAATCTTGTGCTATCATCGATAAAAGTAACAAAGTACTTTTTACCATCTCTTGTTTGCACAATAATCATGTCACACACATCAGAGTGTACAAGTTACAAGGGTTCAGAACTTCGTTTTATGGAATGAAATGATGCTCCATGTATTATTTATTCAACACAAGCCTCATATTTATGTTGATTATCAATTGCAAATTTAGGTACAAGGTCCGTGTTAATTAATTTATGTATTGTATCATAATTAACATGTCATAAACTCGTATTTCATATATTTTGTGACTCAATAATATAAGCGGAAGATGTAGCTTTATTATTAGTACTATGCGATTGACAATCATTACATTGAACTTGAAAAGACCATCGGTGATGTATTTTTTTCCTACATAGATATCATTCTTGGTCAATGAAAACTTTGCAGAAACAAATACAAGCTTGAAACCATTATTGCTTAGGAGTGAACTTGAAACCAAATTTTTCCGAATATCGGGAATATGTAAAATATTCTTCAATGTAAGCTCTTTCCCAAATGTCATCTTCAGAACCACTTTATAGGTAGACGAGTTTCTCATTGTTATATGATCGCCACCATAAACCTTTTGATACAAGGAAAACATATTATTATCAGCACAGATATGACGAGTAGCCCCAGTGTCTACCTACCATTCTCTCAAATTCCCAACCAAGGTGGCTTCTATTACAACTACTGAGAGGTTCATCTCTGAGATCTCATCATTTAGCTGCCCATCCTTAGTGACATTGGCCTTATTTTTCTTTTTTCTTGTCTTTATCCCGAGACTTCTTGTTTCTGTAGTCCTTTGCCATGTGACCGTTTTTCCCACAGATGTAGCACTCCCCCTTGAACTTCTTTTTTGCATGGGAAGAATCAGCTGCACTGTTCTTTCTCTTTTTGCTACCATTTCCACCCTCGATGATGTTGTCCTTAGAATCCATAGTCTTGTATCTTGCCTTTTCAGACTTCTTGTTGTCCTTTTTGATCCTCAATCAAACTCCAAAATCTTGAAAACTCATCTATTTCTTTTTGTGTTTCAGATAGCTCTTAAAGTCCTTACAAGATGGAGATAACTTTTCAATAATTGTGGCAACTTGAAA
>SKCR01035296.1:0-81203 GCA_019454045.1 Zanthoxylum bungeanum | reverse complement strand
GAGGTTCTGTTAGCCGGTGGACCGGGAATAACTTCGCTATGGATAGATCCCCTGGAGTCTCATTGTAGTATGATATGTGTATATGGGAATCCGAATCAGGGTAGGTGTATGTTTGCGACAATCAGTATACTTTGGTTTTGATCGTCCGGAGCTTTAACAGGTTCTGTGTACGCCTCTTCTGGGTTTACTGAGAATCATAGTGTATGGGTGTGATGTCAAGATGGAAGTATCACTTCAGTCATATGAAGATGATGATCAGCAGGATACAGAACTAGTACTCTTAAATGTTGCAGCTATCGGGATAGTATGACTAGGTCATGAGTATCCGATTACAGAGACTAGTTGTTGATGATCTGATATATGCTTCGTATGAGGCAGACATAATTCCAGCCCTAGACCTAGCATGTGACATCCGATACTGGATCGTATTACGCAATACATTGTATATTATGTCTGATACATATTATTATTCTTCGTTGAATATTTCTGGAGAATTGGGTAGGCACGGTGATTTGCTAGAAGCCAACCATGTCTTGTAAATATGTGAGAACGTGGTACGGGGTACGCATGTGTTGGATAGTCTGACAACCGTATTTACTGCCAACATATCTAGGAATCTCTTGGGTCGCTTCCCAAAGATTCACCAATGACATTTGACTCGAACAGAATTAATCTGGGATTAATTATGAGAGATAAATTAATTTAGGATTAATTACGGCAAGAATTTATCTGGGATTAAATTCGTCTAGAGAGAGAACGCAATTAATTTGGAATTAATCAATAAAATAAATTGAATAGTGAAATTGGATTTTTCTATTTAATTTATTTATTTGGTCTAAAATAATATATTGGATTTCAATACGGAATTAAATTTGGATTTTAATTCGGGCGAACGAATTAATTTGGAATTAATTCGTAAGCGACTTTTGTAATAATTTTGCGAGGCATTATTATCTAATTAAATTGGATTTAATTATGTCGCTATGGAAAATCCATTTAATCGGATTAAACGAACCCGAGCCCAAAATGTGTTGAGTAAGCCAACTTGAATTTTGAATTTAAAGTGGTGGGACCCACTAACTTACATCACTAGTCATTAGTTGATGGAAGTAGTTGGATGCATTTAATGCATTTTTCTTTCCAACACACTTAAGTTGGTTTTTGGAAAACACAACACTAACTTTTGTATTAGTTTCTTGGAAAAACAAAATATCAAAAACTCTCTTTTCCTCCTCCCTCTATTTGGCCGAACAAGCCCTTTCATGTTCTTGAAATTTTGTTACAAAAATTCATCAAAGCTAGCACTTAAGGAGTTAAAGAAAGGTGATAGGGAAACTCACCTTTGAGTTTGGAATTCAATTTTAAAGCTTGGAGCTTCCATCTTCAAAAGAAAGTTTTGAACTTCTAATCCGATCAATGTAAGTTTTTATGCAACTCACTTGATTATTCACACTAGAATCATGTTTATGATCCTTGGGATGTCTTGGAGACAATATCACTACATGGTCGGTCTTTAGGTGACAGATGATTACCGCCTATATGGATGGTTTATGGACAAATAATAACACCACCTTATGGCTGGTTTGACTTAATTGGGTAACACTGAAAATTTCTATATTATAATAAAGTGAGATTTTTACATTTGAAATATTAAAGGAGGATCCCCTAACCCCAGCATTTTATTTTTATTTAAGGGAAGTGATGAAGTAATATTCACAAGTTTCATAATTGATTTTCTTTATATTATGTTGAATATTTTGGTTTGTTTATTGAATCTTAACTTAATGCTTCTTGTTTCCTAATCACCAATAAGATTGATGTGGTAAACTTAAAATGAACTTGGAAAATGGATTTTAGGTTTCAGCCTTAGATTCAATAGCTCACGATCTCACCTTAGGGTAAAACTCTCTTAGGTAGATTTCCTTACAGGATATGGATATACCTGTCTGGCGGGGTAGTCATAATTGGAACTTGAACTTAATGAATTCAGATAACTTGGTTAACATAGGAATATGATTAATTGGGTTATTTTGGGTGTTTGCATCTGACCATCGAAAGAGGCTTTTACATATCTTTGTGTTCCAGGTTAGCAAACTGATTTATTACACATATATAAGAGAATCAATTCATCATTATAATAATATTGTGTGGAATCATAACCCTAGATGTTTGTGTCTTTTGTTTATTTTCCTTAGTATTTTCTTTTGTGTTTTTATTTATTTAGCAATCCACATTCAACCAACCAATCAAGCAATCATTCTCTTCTCCCTTTAACTAGATACATGTAAATAAATAGAATCAATAATTAATAACAACAATAGAAATTAATTCCTCATGGGATTGATATTTTTATACTACTTGAGCAATACGTGCGCTTGCGTTACGTGTGTGATTTTACCAATCAAGTTTTTAGCGCCGTTACCGGGGACTTATTTTTCTTGCGTTATTAATTTTGAAGCTATCTATTTTACTTGTATCTAATTTTCTTTATTTTTATCTGTAATTTTTATTTCTTTCTTATATTTTTCAGGTGGTTGAAAAATGGATCTTCATTGGGTGATAAAAGAATTACGAACTTTACGAGGTAAAGATACACCCCAAATTAGGGAGCAACAGTCCAGTTTTCTGAGGCCTATTGTCGAGCCCAACAATTATTCTTGGATGTCAGAGTCATTCAACACAACATTTGCTCAACAGAACGCAATGGGGAGATGTGAGATATGTTATGGTAACCACCCGAGCATAAACCACTACTACAATTCAGGGTGGCAGAACTATCAAAGACCTTCATATTATGAACAAGCATATTTCACTGAACCACATTTTCCATCTTATCCACCATCTACTTACAATCTTCAAGAACCAGAACCATAAGAGGAAGATAGGGTGATTGACATTCTCAAAGATTGGATCAAGAAACAAAAAGAAAAATGGGATGCAATGATTGAAATGTTTCAGAATCAAGTAGCATCCATACAAAGAATGACAGATCAAACGAGACATTTAATAGAAAACCAGAACAACATACCTCACGAAACATTTTCAGATGAAACAAATGAAGCCATCGAGTACCAAGCATTTCACGATGACACCTTAACAGAGGAAGAGGTTGAGCAGTATCAAGAATCTGAGGTATCAGTTCAGGAGCCCGAACCAGTAAAATCTCGATTTGATTTTTATTATTCATCAGACTTTGATGAGAATCAAGAAGAAAAGCTGTATGCACCAACTATAAGTGAGGATGAAATTCTGTATCCTCAAAATGAAGATCTTGGAGCATGCATTTCACTGATGTTTGAATAAGAGTTACTCGAGCCGTGCATATCAACCACAGAGGATAAATACCTAAAATTAGACATATTTTTACATCCTCAGGTTGATACTTATGGAGCATGCATTTCACGAATGACAGATGAAGAGCTGAATGCGGAAATTTTAAAATACATCTGTGAAGAAATGATGGAGCAAGATGCAGAACAAATGTATGAGCAAATGTCTGACCATATTGAAGATCTCGTGCATTCAGGAGAAACATCATTGTTTTGGGGAGTACAAATCAAAGATATCGCCCATAAGCTTGACATAATGGAACTCATTTTCCAATTCAAGCACCATACGAGACCTCTTGATTTTCTTTCTTTCTTTTCAGGAACCACTGGAGCGACAGAGTTTAAAAAGGTGGCACAAGCACTGAATGAGACAAATTTTTTTTTACCATTTTACCGTTGGAAGAGACCCTTCAAAAGCAACGCTCATGGGATTATATTTAATTGGACATCCAAAACCACGCTGAAACCTCTTTGACAGATGGACTTCAGTAACGTCTGGCTGAAGACGAAAAATTTAGCACTAGCAAGGAGGCAACCCATGTAATTTTTATTTATGTTTTATTTTGGGTATACATGTTGTAGAGTTTTTAATTTTGTGTGATATTTTGAGGGAAAATCACAATAGGAGCATTAAGGCAGAGCAAGATAAGAGGAATGGTGTTTGGAAATCACAAAGATGAGATTTAATTCATTAGTGATGGCTGAGTAAGGAATGGATTCTTGAGACGCATCCTAATGGATTTATATGCCAGCGAGTGGCGTATTGCGTACATAATTATGTTACTTTAAATAATTGCTTTCATTTTCTTTTCGGTTGTGATTTCCTTAATTTTCACCGACAGAATCCAAACTTTTTGACTTTCACGATATATTTTACTGTTTAGCTAATAATTGTCATTTGACAGGTACTAGTGCTATTATTACTCACAATTTTTCAGGTTCTATAAATCCAGCTCGTTATTGAACTCTTGAAGACATCTAGATTTGAGAAAAAAATGGAAGCAAAATCAAGAAGACGAGTTGTAAACATCTGTGTGTTTTGCGGTACTAATGTTGGTTCTAAACCAGAATTGGTTACGGCAACACAGGAATTGGGTAGAGTCATAGCTGAAAGGAATATGCACTTAATATATGACGGTGGCAATCTTGGACTAATAGGATACGTTTCGAGGGTCATACAAGAAGAAGGAGTCAAGTTCTGGGAATCATCCCAAAACCTTTGGCAGAAACGAATCTTATAGGACCATCAAACGGAGATGAATGCATCGTGCTAGGTATGTCTGAACGACTGGTTGAAATGATTAACTGTGCTGATGCATTTATTGCTTTGCCAGGTGGCTTGGGCATGGAGGAAATTTTTACAGTACTATCTTGAGCAAACTTGAACATACACCAAAAATCGATTGGACTGTATAATGCTTATGGATTTTATGAATTTCTTTGTGTATTTCTTGATGATGCCCGGAGAAATGGGTTTGTGTCAAAGCTTGTAAAAGATATCCTCTTCACTGTCAAAACTGCCCATGATTTAATTGATCAACTTTTAGCCTTTGAACCACAAATTGACCCTATCCTTTCCAAGATAAACTGGTCTGATAATTATCGTGGTAAGAAGCGTTAGATAAATCTGGATCTTAACCCTTAATTTTCTGTTTAGATGTACAATTTCAGCTAACCATATACTGTTTTCTAAACTCTTCTTCTATTTTTTAGACATTGGGGACAATGTCTCAATTAGGTTTGGGGGAAGGGAATAGTTGATTAGTATCTTGTTTTTATTTTTTTTCATTGTGTTGTTTTTGCTTGGTTTTTAGTCAAAAAATTTCAAAAATTCAAAAAAATTTAAAAAATATAAAAAATATTTTGTTTTTGTTTTTTTAACTTGACTAATTAGGTGAAATTGGTGTGAGATAGCTGAGTAAGGAATTTCCACTCTTGAGACGTATCTCAACCTATTTCGTAACAAGTTAATTTTTGTTTATTTCCTTTTGAATTATTTAATTTGTGAATTCTCCATAATAATGACTAAATTGGATCTTCATATGCTCAGTTGACATATATTATCAATATGCATGGTAACATACGGCCATGAGTTGTAAATGAAAAGTTTGTAATATTCAGTGCTCTAGTTTAATTGGAGGAAGCATTTAAAAAAGCGATGGAATAATAAAAAAAAAAGCATACGAAATCCGAGTAATTAAGTCTGTATGGGTGTTTTAACACCCAGTGCCCTAAAACCAACTGGTTTGGGTGTCACTGGCCCAAAACTCGCTACATGGATTGAAGATGTTATAAATAAATAAATAAAAAATATCCGAAATCTGAGGAATTAAGTCTGTAAGGGTGTCTTAACAACTAGTTCCCTAAAGCCAACTGGTCCAAAGCTCGCTACATGGATTGAAGATATTGTAAATAAATAAATCCAAAAAAAAAAAAAAATCCATTGCTAAAAAGGTGTGAATTCTGATATAACTTTAGGACAAAAATATTACTCTCTTTTTAACTACACTTATGAAAATTGTGGGCACAATAAGTTGATTAATACCTTGTTGGTTGTGTATATGGAGAACGGTAAAAATAATAGGAGAATTTACTTATTTGGTAATTTAGAAAGAAAGAAAACAGCTATTAACTTGGACAAGAAGTTTCACTTATTTAGTCACTAACTTGTTTGATTTTTCTTTTGTGTGCATTTGACGTTTGTGAGTATCGTCATTGTAAGCCCTCACGAGACTACAACTCGTCCACTAGGGACACCTAGGGGTTTAAAGACTTGTTGTATACGCTAAATGCAACAGTGATCCATATGAAAGTGGCTTAGTTTAATTTAGTTTCAGTGGTTTATTTTATTTTAATTTGTTATTTTACTCGATGACTAGCAAAATGTTAGGTTTGAAGGAGTGATGAGCGGAAAATATATCACTATTTACTGCTCATTTGACCTAATATTTTGCATTGATTCTCGAATTTTATGAATGTTTTGATGTGTTTTTGTTTATTTTACAGATAAAATAAAATCAGGACTCAATGGAATCATTCAGGACTAGATTTGGAACAAATAAGTGTAGACAACAGAAACTGGATGACGCTGTTCCGGGCTCGCGGCCCGGTCGGGAGTACGGAGTAGCCCGCGAGGGACTAAACCAGAGAAATAAAATGGAGTCGCCACCCGATGTGAACCGGGACAAAGATTTAAGGCCGCACTCACCCCTCGCAAGGGAAGACCTCAAACCGTTGGGTTTGGAATGATCTCTTACTTATGTCACTTGTGATGATATGATTTGTTCAATAAACTAACCGAATCTATTCAACATTCATGCTCAAGGGTACTTAGATCTAACATGCTTTCATCCCAATAACTCCACGCAATATAACACAACGAGCATATTGAACCATTAAACCAAAGTAAACAAATAACTAATTAAACATAAACATAAACTAAACGAAACATCATGCATAAAGAATGAAGAAAAAACATGCCTAAATAACACAATCATGCTTTGAAAATTAAATAACAAGACTAAATTAACTCATGCTTAAGAAATAATAACATATTGGGCCTAATCATGCTCGAATACAAGGTTGGTGAAACGCAATACGTGTGTCTCTCGAGTGGTACGGGGCATTGTATCCCGAGTGCAAACCGCAATACCGTCCATTCGGATTCGGCTACGGAATTTACGTCCGGGTTTCCATCCGATATACCATAAAAGATGACACATATTCCGTTCACCCGGAAATCACATCATACATCAATCCACAATACTCATGCGAAATAAAACAATAAAATAACTAAATAAAGGATAATAAATAAAATGGTGCCCTCAGGTCTTACCTTTTAAGTCGCTTTCCGGGAGTGCGTTCCACGGTACCGGAAGGGATATCGTTTTGTTGTTTTCACCGGTCCGCTATTTCCGCTGTTTTCACGGGTCCGTTGTTTCTACTGTTTTGTCCGTTTTCACTCGCGGTTTTCTTTGATTCACTCGCTGTTTTCGCTCACTGTTTTGGGTTGTATTATAGGCTGTTTTTCTGGTGATTTAGGCCACAGTTTCAAGGTTATTTTCGGGGTGGCTTTGAGCTAAATTTATGTATGCATGAGGGCTTATTACACGTGCATGGAGCTGCATGGGCAGTGTGCGTGGCTAAGGGACTACTGGCTTGAGGGTTTATGCGCTGCTTGTTAAAGTCAGTTTGAGGCTTGAAGTCATAGCTATGACATTATGGTTTATGGGTTGTTTGAGTGAGGTTTATTTGCATGGCCGAGAGCTTGTTGAGGGCGTGAATTGTGATGAGTGTGTTCAGTTCGTGTGTGTTGCATGGAGAAGGGCAGTGGCTTTAGGGCTTAAGGTGCGTGTGAATGGCGTCTTAGGGTTAGATGCGTGAATGCCTTAGTGGTCTATTGGCAGTGTGAGGAGTGCATGGGGTGTGTTTGTTGCCGCGAATAGGCAATGTGTGTAGGGCTGTGGAGTGCTCGGCTAATGAGGGTTTAGGGACAACCGAGTGCTCTGGTTATGGTGGCAGTTTGGAGGAGCTTAGGGACTTGAGGATTGCTGGTGATTCACGGTGAATGGGGTGTTTTAGGGTTAGGTGCGTGAGGCTTTAAATTTGTGTGAGTTGAAGCTATGTGGCCGAGAGTGGAATAGGTGGCTTAAGGTTTTCACGTTAATGAATGAGCAATGAGGGCTGAATGAAGATGTGCCGTGAGTGATGGGAGTGTGGGGGATGTGGCTTAGGGCTGTGGCTTTTGTGAGGGACGTGTGTTTTGTTTATTTGTGGAAGAGCTGTGCGTGTGTGTTGAGTGAGGGAAGTGTGGCGTGAAGCTTTGTGGTAGTGATTAGTGCATGCCGAGAGGTGATGAGAGAGCCGAGTTAGGGTTTAATGGCAGTGGCTGGTTTGTTCAAAGTGAGTGCTGTGATGATATGGTCTTCCAAGGTGCGAGAATGATTACAGTGATGGCTTCTTGAGTGATGAAGGCTTGGTTACATGAGGGATAGTAGAGTTTTGCAGTGGCAATGTGAGGGGCTGTTGCGTGTAGTAGAAGGGCAGTTTAAGTTTTGTTTCACGCATGCATGGTGAGAGTCAGTGGCGTGAGGGACTTTATACGTTTAGAGTGTTGGCTGCCGAGAAACTAAAGGGTGTGTGGGTTCTTTGGTTGCGTCAAGTGTGAGTGGCTGCTTTGTGTGAGTGGAGGGTTCTTGTTTGGTCGTGAAGTTAGGGGCAGTATGGATTGAGCTGTTGGGCGTGTATTTGAGGGCTGTTTGGAGGGGCTGTTGGGCGTGTATTTGAGGGATGTTTGGGGCAGTTTAGGTGTGTATTTTGAAGGCTAATTGGGGCAGTGAGGCACTGAACTGGGAGGCAGAATGCGTGACGATTAGTGGCAGTTTTAGGCGTGCTTGGGGGCTTTGTGGCGTGAAGGTTTTTATGTGGCAAAGTGATTCCAGATCCCCCCGTGAAAGTGGGAAGCCAAGGGTTTTATTACTGCCGATAGTATTGGGAAGAGATGAGAGAGTATGGGCGTGGTATGGGTTGTGTATGGGGGTGCATGGATTTTGTTAGCTTTGTGTTTGTGATTAGGCGTGAAGCATGGAGGGTGCAGGGGAATAATGTTGGGCGTTTATGGGTCTGCATGGAGGGTGGTTATGGGGTGTTTAGGGGGAGATGAGTTATTATTCACGTGAAGCATGGGGTGTTGTTTGGGTAGGATATGGGTTTTCTTTGTTTGTTAGTTGTTTGTTTATTATTGTTTGGGTTTTGTTCATTATTTGTGCATGGGTAATGCAGGAAGATGGGTTTTATTTGGTGTGTGTTGTTTGATTTGATGTTGTTGATTTTTTTTTGTGTGTGTTGGATTATTTTATTGTTTAAAGTGAGTGGATTTTGTTGATGTTTATTTTGTTTGTTAGTGTGGTTTATTTTTTATTGTTTGTTTGGTGTTGTTGAATTTGTGTGTGTGTAAAAGACACGTGAGGGTTGATTTATGTTTGGTTAGTATTTTTTATTTATTTGTTTATTGTTTATTTGTTTGTGGAATTTGTTGTATTTTATTAAATTGGTTTGTATTTTTTTAATTGTTTGATTTTGTTTGAATTGTTTAATTGGTTGGTGGCTTATTATTTATGTTTGTGCATGGAAGTTGAAGGGTCATAGGGGTAGGCTTTAAGGTTCGGGGCAAGAATAAATTTTGATACAAAGGCTCAACGAGCAAATCCCGAGGTTAAGCGAGCGAACAACAAAACATCAATTCTTGACTTTTCCCTTCCGTCGTCCGTTTCCCGCGACTCCTGCGACTTAAAAGGTGGTGCCTCCGTACGAGGCTCATCATTGGGCTGGTATGCAAAAATGCAATGCCTACAGTCGCCCCCACTTTGATGGGACTTGTGCAGTGTGTGACAATGACAATTCTATCAAAGTACGTGCAATGTATTTTTACTTACCTGGCTCGCCAGCTGCCACCTGACTCACATGTTGCTTCGAACTGAATTGATTTGGTGGTGAGGTACTGCGACCTCCGGGTCTTGTTCCCGAAGTGAGCTGAGGGTCTTGTTCCCTGAATTGAGTTGTGGGTCTTGTTCCCGATCTGAATTGTGTTGAGGGTATTGTTCCATGAATTTAGTTGTGGGTCTTGTTCCCGATTTGAGCTGAGGGTCTTGTTCCCTGAACTGAGTTGTGGGTCTTGTTCCCGATCTGAACTGTGTTGTGGGTCTTGTTCCCGTGGGTCTTGTTCCCTGAATTGTGTTGAGGGTCTTGTTCCCTGAACTGAGTTGTGGGTCTTGTTCCCATTTTGAGTTGAGGGTCTTGTTCCCTGAATTGTTGAGTTGTGGGTCTTGTTCCCGTGGGTCTTGTTCCCGATCTGAATTGTGTTGAGGGTCTTGTTCCCTGAACTAAGTTGTGGGTCTTGTTCCCGATCTGAATTATGGTGAGGGTCTTGTTCCCTGAACTGAATTGTGGTGAGGGTCTTGTTCCCTGAATTGCGTTGAGCTGAGGGTCTTGTTCCCTGAACTGAGTTGTGGGTCTTGTTCCCGATCTGAATTGTGCTGAGGGTCTTGTTCCCTGAACTGAATTGTGGGTCTTGTTCCCGATCTGAATTGTGCTGAGGGTATTGTTCCCTGAACTGAATTGTGGTGAGGGTCTTATTCCCTGAATTGCGTTGAGCTGAGGGTCTTGTTCCTGATCTGAATTGAGCTGAGGGTCTTATTCCCTGAACTGAGTTGTGGGTCTTGTTCCCGATCTGAATTGTGTTGAGGGTCTTGTTCCCTGAACTGAGTTGTGGGTCTTGTTCCCGATTTGTACTGAATGTGGGCTTTATCCCCAGACTAATACTGATGGGGCCTCGCCCCAGACTGATACTGATATGGGCCTCGCCCAAACTGATACTGATATGGGCCTCGCCCCCAGAATGTCATATTTCCTCTCATGAGAGAATATCGATAGCTGGACATACTTTTGTCCTCAATGAATATTTTGCGTCGAAACCTGAGAACCTTCAAAGTACTCGATACAACTCAAATCTGACCGTCTGAGTGAATGATCTGAGCTAGACTCCAAGTGTGTGTATGCTAAGGCTCTTTCGCAGCTTAGTCCTTTAGTAAGCCAACTTGGTGATTTCGTTTCAGAGAATCGAACGAATGGGTCTAACCAACCTGGATGTCTTAATCACATTCTGCGATTACTTCAGCATACTCAACATGATATGGATTTCATTTTTTTTGTCTCTTTCTTTTCATTTTTTTTTCTTTTTTTCTTTTCTTTTCTTTTCTGACACACCTACCCTTTAAGGTAGCATTTCTCCTCATGGTGGTCCTAATACTCGCCCATGGGTAGCTTCACGCTTATCGGTTATAGGTGGTCTATTTTTTTTATTTTTTTTTTATTTCAGAGACTTTTTTCTTTCTTTCCAACCTTATCATATATCATAGCATCAGTAAACAAGGGTGGACATCCAGGCAAACGGTCATTCACTGATCCACTATCTCTTCAACTAGTCATCTTGCCAACCACTCAGGCTTCTACTGCTGAGATCCCGTAATCAAGTGCTTATGAGTCTAACTGAGATCAGTCCATTCAGAATACCGGACGAGAGCACGTCTCGCACTTATCGTTTCTAGGGTTTCTTCCCTACAACATACAATGTCATCATCGGACATATGTCTAGCCACCAAAGATTTTTCCTTTCTCTGACATTGCTCTTTTCAATTGCTGGTAATTTGGGGCTTCGCCCCCATGGGTTCATTTCTGAATATTGCTGGTATTACTTTATCTACTTTCAACTTGCTTGTCTTCTGCCGCTTTCTTTTTCCTTATTCGAGACCTGCGAATACAAACAAAACAATAGAATGAAAACATGAGCGTGTGATGTGTAAATATGCAAGTGTAGAGGTACTCCCTTTTCGTGATGGGTTGGATCCTCATTGTGCTCCTTGGCGCCATATGTCTCTGGTTGCCCCCTGCTGGTTCACTTTTGTTTGAAATCTGCAAAAAACAAAACACCAAACAAGGGATGCAAGTTACGTGTATGCATGTATGCATGGATGAATTTCCTATCCCGTTGGGTTAGGTCTTCCGCCAATTCCCTTGGTGACTGCTCAGTCTTCTCTTCCTCAGGCTAAAAACTGTTTCAATCTGTTTACATCGATCGACTCGGTAAACTCATTCTCTTTTAAATCTGACAGTCTCACTGCCCTGTTTCCCAATTTCTGAATAGTTATTCTTCCTTCGGGAATTCCCCGTGTTCCGAGTGTCACTGAATATCATGGTATCAGGGTTGTCAAATATACTCATATTGTGCAGGTTGAACGAAAGAGACTCAGACAAGTAAGCGAAATGAACTTCTTTATTATCATGAAAGAGGTTCGAACAAAATCAATGTCTTAAAATGTAGATTTGCAAACAAATAAACCGGGGAAAACATCTTCATTGTCTGCGACATTGTCTTCTTCCTCAGCCTATGGTTCTTCATTACTGCCATCTCCTATCCCCATGTAAGAAACTGGGTGGTTGAGAGTTTGGAGGACAAAGCTTTCTGGTAGACCGGAGTTGATCATGTATGTGGGTGGTGGAACGGAGTGGTAATTAGGTAGAGGGTTATGGTATGTGTTTGGCTGTTCCTTTTCTGGGTCGGGTATTTTATGAGCGTCAATAAGGTTTTGGATTTCATGTCTAAGGCGGGGGCAATTGTCAGTGTCGTGGCCTTTCTGCTGGTGGAAGTGGCAGTATTGGTTTAGGTCAAAGTAGTGTGGCACAGGGTTGGGAATTGGTCTGGGTTCTAGAGGTTTTAGGAGTCCTTGTCCTTTTAACTTCTCAAGCACCTTAGACATAGGCCTACCAAAATTGGAGAATCGCCTCTGTTTCTGACGGTAGCGATCTCAGCAGTAACGGGCTTGGTCTCTGAAGGCCCTCCAAAAGTTCTTTTATTCTGGCCATAGAACTTCTTATTCTCAGCTTCCTCTTCTTCAATGTCCATGACAGTTTCCCTCAATTTGTCGAAAATCTGTGATCATGGAGGTCATCCTTCTTAACTTGCCATAAATAGAGGGCTTAGTGCCTTTGATAATCATTTTGATCTGGTCCTTCTCCGATGGCCGAGTTTGCATTTTTAGAAGCTGGCTTCTCCAGCGATCCACATAGTCTTTGAAGCTCTCATCCGGCTTCTGCTTGATGTTCTCCAAATCGCGGAGTGACAAATCAATCTCCAAGTCTGTAACATACTGTTTCAGAAAAGCATCAGCTAGTTCCCTCCAATCTTCCTTAACCTTCTTTTCGAGGCTATGGTACCAGACTACCGGCGCCCCTTCAAGTGACATTCCGAACATTTTCAACACCTGTCGTTTCGATAAACCCACTGAACTCATAACTGAGACGTACTGGCGGAGATGGACCCTCGGATCCCCATTCCCATTGAACTTGGCCATATCCGGCATTTTGAACTGTGCAGGCAACTGTTCTTCGAAGGTCATTGCTTCATAGTCAAGCAAGTCTTCATCTTTACCCTTCATCTTACGGGTAACTGACTCTACCTGGTCACGGAGTTTCTGTAATTCTGCCTGAGACCCGGCTATCTTCCCAGCGGCATAATCAGCCATATCATCATCAAAGACGGGAATATCATCATTCACCGTATTTGGAGGCTCTTCACACCTCTCATTCTCAGAACTTCCCCCAGCACGGGGTACAACTACATTAGACATGGCAGCAGTCAGAGCTTGCAACTGTTCGGTAATTTTGGCGAAACTATTCTCTAGTTGATCCACGCGGGATATCTCATTTTCTGATCCACTCATATTTGTTATTGGCCTCTTGACAAGTCTTCCTTCTTTCCTAACCCAATGGGAATCTATAATGGCTTTTAAGACACAAAAGGGTTAACATGATGCGTGTATGCATGAAATGATTGAGATGCGTGTGATGCGGAAAATACATATATAAGTTGGCCTATCGTCATTTTAAAGTATTCAATCACATTATTGCGCGGTGCAAACTTGTCCCAGTTGAAAAGGCCCAACAAGTTCATACTTTTGCGATAACATAACTAAACAACTTCAAATGATAAGAGGCCCAAATACAAAATGGCCCATCGGCATTTTAGAAACTTTTGACCCAATTGTCAAAGGACACGAACTCGTTCCAGTTTAAGTGGCCCAACCAGTTCATATCTTTTGACAAAAAGTCCAATTGAATCCAAATAACGATGGTCCCAAACACAAGCATAAAAGAAATGATTTCTATGGGTCATACAATTAGGGTTTGCATGCAGGTTTAAAAGAATGTAAAAAAAGGCTCCCGCTGACGAAGGTTTGCTCACAACTAGGACTCCCCACTCAAGGGTTCGAGCGACCAAGTGAGTGCACCCTTTTTATACCTTACGGTACGTGCCAACGAGTTATGGTGTGTGACTGACTGTCAAATGGATTTCCCGTTGTAGATTCCCCATAGGGAGGGTGGAGCGAGGCTCTCTTAAATACCCTAGCCCCTTAGGCTCTTATCGCTTGGTGTCAGGAATAAACAATGAGTCCTCCAAATTAGTCTATCACAACAAGCTACGGGTGAATGATTATCTAGGTGCCTTCACAGCTTTTCCTTATAGAAAGGTAGTGAGTGAAGGAAGACACCAAACAATCACCTAGCCTTAAAAATGTCTTTGATTAAACTCCCTCTAAACCCACAGTAGACATGGTTAATTTAAAGCACAAATCACAAACATTACAAGACATTATTTAGGGGCCGATTCTCTATCCCCAGTGGAGTCGCCAGACTGTAGACAACAGAAACTGGACGACGCTGTTCCGGGCTCGCGGCCCGGTCGGGAGTACGGAGTAGCCTGCGGGGGACTAAACCGGAGAAATAAAATGGAGTCGCCACCCGGTGTGAACCGGGACAAAGATTTAAGGCCGCACTCACCCCTCGCAAGGGAAGACCTCAAACCATTGGGTTCGGAATGGTCCCTTACTTATGTCACTTGTGATGATATGATTTTGCAATAAACTAACCGAATCTATTCAACATTCATGCTCAAGGGTACTTAGATCTAACATGCTTTCATCCCAATAACTCCACGCAATATAACACAACGAGCATATTGAACCATTAAACCAAAGTAAACAAATAACTAATTAAACATAAACATAAACTAAACGAAACATCATGCATAAAGAATGAAGAAACAACATGCCTAAATAACACAATCATGCTTTGAAAATTAAATAACAAGACTAAATTAACTCATGCTTAAGAAATAAATAACATATTGGGCCTAATCATGCTCGAATACAAGGTTGGTGAAACGAAATACGTGTGTCTCTCGAGTGGTACGGGGCATTGTATCCCGAGTGCAAACCGCAATACCGTCCATTCGGATTCGGCTACGGAATTTACGTCCGGGTTTCCATCCGATATACCATAAGAGATGACACATATTCCGTTCACCCGGAAATCACATCATACATCTATCCACAATACTCATGCGAAATAAAACAATAAAATAACTAAATAAAGGATAATAAATAAAAGGGTGCCCTCAGGTCTTACCTTTTAAGTCGCTTTCCGGGAGTGCGTTCCACGGTACCGGAAAGGATATCGTTTTGTTGTTTTCACTGGTCCGCTGTTTCCGCTATTTTCACAGGTTCACTGTTTTCTCTGTTTTCACTGGTCCGCTATTTCCGCTGTTTTCACGGGTCCGTTGTTTCTACTGTTTTTTCCGTTTTCACTCGCTGTTTTCGCTCACTGTTTTGGGTTGTATTAGAGGCTGTTTTTGTGGTGATTTAGGCCACAGTTTCAAGGTTATTTTCGGGGTGGCTTGGAGCTGAATTTACGTATGCATGGGGGCTTATTACATGTGCATGGGGCTGCATGGGCAGTGTGCGTGGCTAAGGGACTACTGGCTTGAGGGTTTATGCGCTGCTTGTTAATGTCAGTTTGAGGCTTGAAGTCATAGCTATGACATTACAGTTTATGGGTTGTTTGAGTGAGGTTTATTTGCATGGCCGAGAGCTTGTTGAGGGCGTGAATTGTGCTGAGTGTGTTCAGTTCGTGTGTGTTGCATGGAGAAGGGCAGTGCCTTTAGGGCTTAAGGTGCGTGTGAATGGCGTCTTAGGGTTAGATGCGTGAATGCCTTAGTGGTCTATTGGCAGTGTGAGGAATGCATGGGGTGTGTTTGTTGCCGTGAATAGGCAATGTGTGTAGGGCTATGGAGTGCTCGGCTAATGAGGGTTTAGGGACAACCGAGTGCTCCGGTTATGGTGGCAGTTTGGAGGAGCTTAGGGACGTGAGGATTGCTGGTGATTCACGGTGAAGAGGGTGTTTTAGGGTTAGGTTCGTGAGGCTTTAAATTTGTGTGAGTTGAAGCTATGTGGCCGAGAGTGGAATAGGTGGCTTAAGGTTTTCACGTTAATGAATGAGCAATGAGGGCTGAATGAAGATGTGCCGTGAGTGATGGGAGTGTGGGGGACGTAGCTTAGGGCTGTGGCTTTTGTGAGGGACGTGTGTTTTGTTTATTTGTGGAAGAGCTGTGCGTGTGTGCTGAGTGAGGGAATGATTGCAGTGAGGGCTTCTTGAGTGATGAAGGCTTGGTTACATGAGGGATAGTAGAGTTTTAGAGTTTTGCAGTGGCAATGTGAGTGGGGCTGTGCGTTGCGTGTAGTAGAGGGGCAGTTTAAGTTTTGTTTCACGCATGCATGGTGAGAGTCAGTGGCGTGGAGGGACTTTATGCGTTTAGAGTGTTGGCTGCCGAGAAACTAAAGGGTGTGTGGGTTCTTTGGTTGCGTCAAGTGTGAGTGGCTGCTTTGTGTGAGTGGAGGGTTCTTGTTTGGTCGTGAAGTTAGGGGCAGTTTGGAGTGAGCTGTTGGGCGTGTATTTGAGGGCTATTTGGAGGGGCTGTTGGGCGTTTATTTGAGGACTGTTTGGGGCAGTTTAGGTGTGTATTTTGAAGGCTAATTGGGGCAGTGAGGCGCTGAACTGGGAGGCAGAATGCGTGAAGATTAGTGGCAGTTTTAGGCGTGCTTGGGGGCTTTGTGGAGTGAAGGTTTTTATGTGGCAAAGTGAGTCCAGATCCCCCCGTGAAAGTGGGAAGACAAGGGTTTTATTACTGCCGATAGTATTGGGAAGGGAGGAGAGAGTATGGGCGTGGTATGGGTTGTGTATGGATGGTGCATGGATTTTGTTAGCTTTGTGTTTGTGATTAGGCGTGAAGCATGGAGGGTGCAGGGGATAATGTATGGGGCGTTTATGGGTCTGCATGGAGGGGGTTATGGGTTTTGTTCATTATTTGGGCATGGGTTAATGCAGGAAGGAAGATGGGTTTTATTGGTGTGTGTTGTTTGATTTGATGTGTTGATTTTTTGTGTGTGTGTTGGATTATTTTATTGTTTAAAGTGAGTGGATTTTGTTGATGTTTATTTTGTTTGTTAGTGTGGTTTATTTTTTATTGTTTGTTTGGTGTCGTTGAATTTGTGTGTGTGTAAAAGACACGTGAGGGTTGATTTATGTTTGGTTAGTATTTTTTATTTATTTGTTTATTGTTTATTTGTTTGTGGAATTTGTTGTATTTTATTAAATTGGTTTGTATTTTTTTAATTGTTTGATTTTGTTTGAATTTGTTTAATTGGTTGGTGGCTTATTATTTTATGTTTGTGCATGGAAGTTGAAGGGTCATATGGGTAGGTTTTAAGGTTCGGGGCAAGAATAAATTTTGATAGAAAGGCTCAACGAGCAAATCCCGAGGTTAAGCGAGCGAACAACAAATCCAACAAAACATCAATTCTTGAGTTTTCCCTTCCGTCGTCCGTTTCCCACGACTCCCGCGACTTAAAAGGTGGTGCCTCCGTACGAGGCTCATCATTGGGCTGGTATGCAAAAATGCAATGCCTACAATAAGGGCAAAAATTGGACTTGACATTTGGAATTTTGGAGGTAGGAAACTTAAAATGGCATTCCAACGAACTACAATTTCGAAAATTTCAACTTTGCGAAATTTTCGTATTTTGGCCCTAACGTTCTACTCCGATATCGGATTGAGGTTATTCAGATTCCAGATTAAAGAAGACTCAAAGATCTACAACTTTGACGTTTATAATAATTTCGAATTCTGAATTTTTAATGATCGAAATTGATAAAACATCCGTAAGTGTTTTATGTGTAATTATTAAAGTGATTTTCGAAACCAAAAAAAAATAAAATAAAATAAAAAATGAAAATTGTCAAACTTCATGTTTGGTGGAGGATTTGGTGTCATGTTTGGTAGAGAAATTGGTGGAGGTAAAATTTTACCTATAAATACCAAGCTATTTCATTTGTAAATTTCATATTTTCCTTGAGGTTTCTAATAAGGAACTTGAGGATTGTATCTTGTGTGTTTATTTTTTGTATTTTAATTATGTATTTTTATTTTTAGTAATAATAGTTTGTGTGTTTTACTTTTTTTATGTTTTATAGTTAATTTCTGCTGGGAATGGCGAAACCTTTAATATGATAAGGTAGATTAATTTCACTTAATTTATAATATGGAAATTGTAATTTAATAATATGGATTAAAGTTGATATCGCCTTAATGGCTGGTTTTATTTATTTGACATAATGTGACACTGTCTATATGATCGGTCTTTAGAAGACAGATGATTACCGCATATATGGCTGGTTTATGGACAAATAATAACACCGCCTTTATGGCTGGTTTGACTTAATTGGGTAACACTGAGAATTTCTATATTATAATAAAGTGAAATTTCTACATTTGAAATATTAAAGGAGGATCCTCTAACCCCCAACATTTTTTTTTATTCTAGTGAAGTGATGAAGTACAATATTCAAAAGTTTCATAATTGATTTTCTTTATATTATGTTTAATGCTTTGGTTTGTTTATTGTATCTTAAGCTTAATACTTCTTGTTTCCTGATCACCAATAAGATTGATGTGGTAAACTTAAAATGAACTTGGAAAAGGGATTTTAGGTTTCAGTCTTAGATTCAATAGATCTCGAATCTCACCTTGGGGTAAAAGTTTCTTAGGTAGATTTCCTTAAAGGATAGGAATATACCTATCGGGCGGGGGTAGCCATAATTGGAAATTAAACTTAATGAATTCAGATAACTTGGTTAACATAGGAAAATGATTAATTTGGTTATTTTGGGTGTTTGCATCTGACCATCGGAAGAGGCTTTTGCATATCTTCGTGTTCCAGGTTAGCAAACTGATTTATTACAGATATATATAAGATAATCAATTCATCATTAGAATAATATTGTATGGAATCATAACCCTAGATGTTTGTGTCTTTTGTTTATTTTCCTTAGTATTTTCTTTTGTGTTTTTATTTATTTAGCAAATCCACATTCAACCAACCAATCAAGCAATCATTCTCTTCTCCCTTTAATTAGATACCAGTAAATAAATAGAATCAATAATTAATAACAACAATAGAAATTAAGTCCTCGTGGGATCGATATTTTTATACTACTTGAACGATACGTGCACTTGCGTTACGTGTGTGATTTCACCCGATCAGTCACGATGCCCAATCTTTGAGAACTCGGTGTTGTGAATCCCAATGGCTAGCGTCGCGATGCTCGCAGCACTGAATATTGTGTGTCGCGACGCTAGAGATAAGAGTCACGACACCGCCCTATGTAAAATATTAACAGTGAGTAATTTTACCTTCAAATCAATTCTAAACACGTCCAATTTTTTCCAAATATTTCAATATACCTAAAATCCAATTTTAGCATCAAAACCATCATCATCACATGGTATACAACAAACATACATGCATTTGTTTGAATCAAAACACAAACCAAATTAGAATCCCAAAATGAAATGACTCGTAAATAATTCTAGGTCACTCAAAGGTGGTCAAATTATTATAGAATGGTAGCCATAACCCTAAGCTTTAATCTAAAGTTTCAAACTATTATTAATTTTTCAATGTCCAACATGAACATATTTGACTCAATTACAAGCATATAGTGTTTATACTTCTAAAGCGTCTATACACAATTAATTAGCCTAATTTCAATTTCAAGTTATACTATTATGTATCCAATACATAATTCATCACTATATGTCTCACTAATGAAAACTCACTAATGAAGAGCATAGCTTGAGAGAAGATCAAACTTACCTAGCAAGCTTAATATAAAGATCCAATCTCATTCTCCTTGTTGAAATGGTTGGAGAACTTCCAAATTTTAGCAAGCTTGACTCCAAGATCCAATTTTCATTCCAATGCTACCAAGCTTCACTCCAAGATCCAATCTTGATTTCTCCTTGTTGAAATATTATAGAGATCTTCCAAAACTTCTCTAAACACTTCTCTAACTTAGGCTAATTTCTCTAACTCTTGCTTTTTTTAGCTTTCTTAAGCTTGATTAAAATATTTGCTCACTTATGCAATTTTTAGTTAATAAAATTTTTAATCAACTTTAATGTGGGCTTAATCTAATTTGTCCAAATATGTATAATTAGGTGTGACTAATCACCTTTGTCTACCACTTTGATTTAATCCAATTAAATCAAGACAAAGTTTAATTAATGGATTAATTAAATGTCTACCACTTTAATTCAATCCAATTAAATCAAGTCAAATAAACCTATAATTACATATTTATAATTACCAAAATATCATCAAATGGTAGAGAAAATTATGAAATTACGACAAAATCGTTGTGTAATTTTGGATTAATCCGATTAGGTCAAAGTAAAAAATTAATGTTATCCAATAACATTTGATTATCTTAGTTGATAATTATAATATCGAATATTATCTTTTATCAAAATTAACCGGCTACCCAAGTGTTCAACGAGTACACTTCATATTGGGACTCTCTAAGTTCAGACACGTTCATCATATAAGTCTAGCTAATATGTACACAATTCGACCACATCCGAATTCGCGAAGAACACGAACGACCTTTCTGACCTATACAATTCGAGATCATCACATATGTTTATCAATCCCTCGGTCGTAGGCTATTCGAGTTGTGCTTAGGAAACATAAAATACACAGTCAAGTTTCTGAGACACACATCTCATGTCGACATGTCCACGATTCTTTACAACTAATGTGATCCATCCTAGATGATCAGCTTTGGCCAAAGTCTTAAGAATCGTGACTTACTCACATGAATACCCAAACCACTTATGGTACACATACAGGCCGACGGATCCTATCTTTATAAGTACTTGATTAACGAGTGTATTAGTCCACACCTAACGAACATCTAGAGGTCGGACCATGAAAAGTTTCTAACACACACGACATCTAAGTGTGGAGGATCTCACACAAAATCAATGCTATCATATAGTCAAAGGATTACATATGCTACCCGACTCGAGGAGATCCCATTGACAGTGGTGTGTACTTCAAACTATTAGGAATCACCTGTGAGTTATTTAGTTTTTGTTCTAACGAATACGCACATGTCTATACAAGCTTCCAAAGCTCATGGTACATCGGGATAAACCATTGGAACTCCAAATCCAATATATGACATGTGTTAATCTTCTAGGTTATAGGAATTCGACCATATTCCAAAACCAACGACTAGGAATATTTACTTTAAGAATAATTTATAATAGTAATATTATCCCAATGTCGGACCACCTAGTGTCTATATTACTACAAGACTATTCTAAGGTCGATGTCATTCTTACATATTTATACATCAATGTAATATGCGTAATGACATTACCATTAATAAGGTTTAAAATGAAAATGTAGTTATTTTATTAATAACTAATAAAATATACAATGCATTATTTGGATTGGCGTTCCAAGCACCAACTCCAACAAAAGGTAATATGCCTTTACCCCTATTAGGACTATTCTCCTAATATATTGATCATTAAAAGCCTTACCTTATCCTAACCTTGACAGAAAATACTCTGCGTCATTATAGGAATGGGAAATAGTGGAGAATTCCACAGTTCTTATTTTGAATTGCACAAAGTTTCTGTTGTCCCTTTTGAACCTAGATCTTGGGATCTCCAATCAGCTAGTTTGTATTTCCACAGTGCAATTCTTAATTTATAAGCTTCAAGCATGTTCCCTTCGATGACCTCTCAACTTACTCTCTAGATAAATCTTTAGTAAGTGGATAATATGCCTTTACCCCAATTAGGACTATTCTCATAATATAGTGATCATTAAAAGCCTTATCTTATCCTAACTTTGATAGAAAATACTCTGCGTCATTATATGAATGGGAAAGAGTGGAGAATTCCACAGTTCTTATTTTGAATTACAAAAAGTTTCTGTTGTCCCTTTTGAACCTAGATCTTGGGATCTCCAATCAGCTCACTTTTTTATTTCTGCGTGCAAGCCCAATTTTTTTATTTCTTTCTTTCATTCATCTCACTTTCCAGTGAGATGAATGAATTAGGGTCTATTTCCCTAATTTCTTCCGCCTCTCCCTAAACACTTCAAAAACACCCAAAATTAATTTTTAATTTCAAAACCAACATCAACACATGTTATAGAATAAAAATCAAGTTTTTCAAAATATCAAATATTTTTACTAAAACATAAATTTAGTCTAAATACGCATGATGAGTGGTAATTATATCATTATTTCCCACTCATTTAACTTAATATTTTGTATAGTTTCTTGAGTTGTGTGAATATTTTGATGTGTTTTGTGTTATTTTGTAGATAAATAAAGTTTCAGGACTCTCTGGAGGTGATTTAAGGCCAAAATAGTGAAAAACGGACAAAAGGCATTTTCGTAACTTCGCGCGTCGCGACGCCTAAAGTGAGCTGATCCATGCTAACGTGCACTTTTTACAGTTTTTACTATTCAACCATGAGGAGGTAACTTCCCCCTGCTATGGTGAAAGGTAATTCTTTTACTATTGCTATTTAGATTAATCTCCCTTAAATATAATATATTCACTATTTAAAATTTGACTTAAAAAGGATACCGCTATATTGGTCGGTTGGTAATTCATTTTAAACTGGTTTAAACCTGACTAAGCAAGGATACCGCCAGATTGTTCGGTTGGTAATTAAATTTTCTTACCGCCTATATGGCTGGTTTATTTTGGTTCCGCCTTTATGGCTGGTTGGACTTAATTTGACTTAATCAGGTTACCGCCTATATGGCCGATTGGTAAAATAATCACAAGTTAATATATTATATTAAGGGAGATATCTAAATAGTAAATAGTAAAAGTTGATCCTTTTACCTTAGCATTTTATTTTATTGTAATTTACTTTTCAGCTTTTACTTTACTGCAATTACTTTTCAGCATTTTTACTTTATGTCTTTTACTTTTATCTTTTTACTAGCCCTAGTTATGTGTCCTAACTAAGTAAGTTATCTGGGGTTGTGATGAATTTTAATATCACCGGTTTATAAGGGGTTATTTTATAATTTGGGTAATTTAAAGGTTTACTTATTAAGTCTTAAGCTTAATGCGTCTTGTTAATTAGCCACTAATAAGATTGATATGGTAAATCTAAAATAAACTTGACAAAAGAATTTTAGGTTTCAGCCTTAGACTTAATAGCCCACGATCTTCCTTGAGGATAGATAACCCTTTAATAGTGTAGGCATTGCATTTTCGCATGTGAAACCCGATGATGAGTCTTAGTTGGAGGCACTACCTTTTTAGCTAAGGATATTGTGGGAAACGGAGGTCGGAAGGGGAAATTCAGAATAAGTACGTCATCAGATTCATTTCGCAAGTTCACTGTCTTCGTTAGTGCTGCGTTCGTTACTTCGTTCGAACGTCAGGCAGATTGCGGACGTTCGTGTAGCGTTCGAATGGGTGTTCGAACAGCGTCGGTGTTTCTGGTTTTGCTGCTAGCCTCGCACCCCAGCCCAATTAGCCCCCCAAAGCCCATAAAACACATCCCAATTAATAAAACACATTTAAAACACATGGGAAATTAAATTAAATATTAAATAAAATATTTAAACCATTTACCAATTAAATAAAACATAATATAATCATACATAATTAAGACAAATCAAATATATTAACTTCTTAACTAAACAAATCACATACTAAATTAAAAAGATGTCATGCCTAATTAAAATCAATTATAACAAATTAAAGATCTTGCATTCCTAATCTAGCCAAGATTTGTCCCCCCTCAATCTAATCCTTTTCGTGTTGGATACCAAATCAAATCCTCCTTTTAATGCCAAAATCCCTTCCTTGTGAGACAAGGTGAAGCCCTAGCCTTTCTCTATATAAACCACACCTCTCCAAGGCATTGAGCTCTCCGGATTGACGCCCATCACAAGAAAAAAAAAGAAGCAAAGAATTTCCAACCCCCCTCTCCAAGCTCTCCATTCACGCATATCACACAAAAAATATAACAAATTTCTCTTCATCTCCTTCCCTCACATCACCGAAAAATACACCAATACAGCAGCCCTTCGCACGTCAAAAACACAGCCCCATAAGCCTTCCTATATCACTGAAACAACAACCCACAAAAATCCTCAAAACAGTAACATAAAAACTGCATTCATAATCCTTAAAATAATCACATAAGACTACACTAAAAACCCACAAAAAACTCGGAACAGTCCGTGGAAACGTCAAAACAGGTGACATGAACAGTGAGCAGCAAAACAGAGGTCAAACAGTAGCAGAACGGAGTTCGAACAGCAAGCAAAACTGCAAAACAGTGAGCTAGGACGCTAAACCAGTGAACCAGAGAAGTTGAGGAGTTGTACCATTTCCGACGTTCGTGAAACGCAAGCCTGAAAGTTGGCAAAAAGGTTAGACCTCAGGGTGTTTTTCACACTCATTTTTTTTTTTATTTGTATTATTTATTGAGTATTGCTTGCATGATTGTCATGTTGAAATGCATGTTGTGGCCCTTGAGTAGATAAATATGCATGAATTATGAGATGTTTTTTATTGTGGCTGTGGAATAAGATGAGAGATGTGTCAACTCTAGCGGTATATCGGATGGAAACCCGGACATAAATTTCATAGCCGATTCCGAATGGACGGTAGTATGATCTGTACTCGGGATACAACTCCACATACCGCTTGAGTAAACGGCACCCTCTTTTGTTTTGTGTTGCTTTGGTTTATTTATTTTTCGTCACTTGAATTCTGCATGTTGCTTATTATGTATGCTTTGCCGCGACGGTTGATGTTGTGTTCGGTTGAATGCTAGATACGTTCAATCGGGCATACTACGTTTGACATTATTTCTTTTAATTCTTTGTATGCATGATTCAATCGAGCGCATGGGCTTAGTAAGTGCAATGAAAGATCCCCTATGGGGGGGTTAAAGCCCTTTACCACGATGCTTTGCCGTGCCGTTGATGTGTGTTCGGTTGAATGCAAGATATGTTCAATCGGGCATACTAAGTCTGATATTATTGTTTTTTAATTCTTTGTTTGCATGATTCAATCGAGCGCATGGCTTAGTAAGTGCAATGTAAGATCCCCTATGGGGAGGGGTTAAAGCCCTTTACCACGATGCTTTGCCGCGTCGGTTGATGTGTGTTCGGTTGAATGTAAGATACATTTGATCGGACATACTGAGCTTGACATTGTTGTCTTTATTCTTTGTGTTGCATGCATCAGGTCTGGTTCTGTTCGAACGCGTTCTCGAACGCTACACGAACGCGAACCTTCTGTTTACCTTTCGAACACGTTCTCGAACGCTACACGAATGCACACGCACTTTCTTAGTCTCATCATGCATCAGGTCTGGTTCCGTTCGAATGCGTTCTCGAATGCTATACTAATGCGAACCTTCTATTTACCGTTCGAATGCGTTCTCGAACGCTACGCGAACGCACATGCACTTTCTTAATCTTATCACGCATCAGGTCTGGTTCCGTTCGAACACGTTCTCGAACGCTATACGAACGCGAACCTTCTGTTTACCGTTCGAACGCGTTTTCGAACGCTACACGAACGCGCACCCACTGAACCGAGTCCTTTTTCATCAGATTTCATGCATAGTTTTCCTAGTAGCTATCCCTACGTATGATGAATCTGATTGCCCCTCTGTATTACGCAAGATTGTGTTGGTGTCATTCATCTTTATTCCCCACATGTATGAGTAAATGTGTTTAACAATACAATTCATATACCTATGTCATGATAACATTTGAGTATTATTTCTTGTGGTATATCGGATGGAAACCCAGACATAAATTCCGTAGCCGATTCCGAATGGACGGTAGTATAGTCTGTACTTGGGATACAATTCCACGTACCACTTGGGAAGGTGCTCACATGTGTGCTTGTGTGGTTAGTATGGGTGCTTGTGTTTTCTTGAATATAATATGCCAATGAAGTTGTATGTTCGTCGTTACTTTGATGTACTTTCAAGCATGCAATCTTAGATGTGAAATATATGTAATTTAGGTGTAAGTTTTATTTTGTACATGTGAATTTATAAGCATGATACTCTTGGAAATAAGTGTTACTTAAGCCTGATTAAATTATTACATAAATCCTTTCATTACAAGTGGCATGAGTAAGGGACCATTCCGAACCCAACGGTTTGAGGTCTTCCCTTGCGAGGGGTGAGTGCGGCCTTAAATCTCATTTTCCCGGTTCACACCGGGTGGCGACTCCATTATTCTCTGGTTTAGTCCCCCGTGGCTACTCCGTACTCCCGACCGGGCCGCGAGCCCGCGACAGCATGCGTCGTCCAGTTCATGTGTTCCCACAGTCTGGCGACTCCACTGGGGATAGAAAATCGGCCCCGAAATATTGTCTTGTGATGTTTGGATTTATGTTTTAATTGACCGTGTCTATAGTGGATAAAGTGGGGGTTTAATCAAAGGCATTTTGAGGCTAGGTAATGTTTGGTGTCTTCCTTCATTCACTACCTTTCTAGAAGGAAAAGCTGTGAAGGCACCTAGATAGCCATCTACTCGTAGCCTATTGTGATGGACTAATTTGGAGGACTCGTTGTTTATTCCTGACACCAAGCGATAAGAGCCTAAGAGGCTTGGGTATTTAAGTGAGCCTCGCTCCACCTTCCCTCTGGGGAATCTACAACGGGAAATCCATTTGACAGTCCGTCACACACCATAGCTCATTGGCACGTACCTTAGTGTAAAAAAGGGTGCGCTCACTTGGTCGCTCGAACCCTTGAGTGGGGGGAGACCTAGTTGTGGGCCATCCTTCGCCGGTGAGAGCCTTTGTCTATACTCTTGCGAACCCACCCATAGACCGGGTTTGTATGGCTAAAGTAACAATTATTTCCTTGAGTATGTGCTTGTGGACCATCCTCATTTGGATGCAGTTGGACTACTGTCTGAAATGCGGACTTGCTGGGCCATTTAAACTGGGGCGAGTTCGTACCTTATGACCATTGGGCCCAAAGCTTCTGAAATGTTGATGGGCCATTCTGTAGAAATTATTGTTTTATGTTTGCATTATCTTTCTTTTATGCCTGTGTTTGGGAACATCGTCGTTTGGATCCATTTGGACCATTTGTCATGGGATATGGGCTTGTTGGGCCATTTAAACTGGGACAAGAACGTACCTTATGACGATTGGGCCAAAGGCTTCTAATGTTGATGGGCCATTTTGTGTTTGTGTTCGGAACATTACCATTTGGATTTAGTTGGGCTCCTTGCCATGAGATGTGAACTCGTTGGGCCATTTAAACTGGGACGAGTTCACTCCTATGACATTTAGCCCAAAGGCTTCTAAAATGATAATAGGCTGATTTGTTTGAAAATTTTAATCGATTTTAGTATGTTCTATATGTTACATGCATCTCATGCACCTCATGCATACATATATCATGTTAACACCCTCTATGTCTCAAAAAGACATCATAGATACCGTTTGGGTTAGAGAAGGGACAAGGCTCATTAAAAGAACAGTAACAGTCATGAGTGAATCTGGTAATGAGGTATCCCGAATGGATCAGTTAGAGAACAGTCTCGCCAAGGTCACGGAACAGTTGCAAGCTTTGACTACTGCTGTGGCTGGTATGGTTGTGCCCCGTGCTGGGGGAATTTCTGAGAATGTGAGGCGTGAGGAGCCTCCGAATGGGTTGGGGGATGATATCCCCACTTTCGATGATGATATGGCAGAGTATGCAGCAGGCAGATTATCTGGGTCTCAGGCAGAGTTACAGAAACTTCGGGATCAGGTTGAGTCGGTTACCCGCAAGATGAGGGGTAAGAATGAGGATTTGCTGGATTATGACACACTGACTTTCGAGGAACAGTTGCCGGCACAGTTCAAGATGCCTGATATGGCTAAGTTTAACGGGAATGGGGATCCAAGGGTGCATCTCCGACAGTTTGTATCAGTCATGAGTTCAGTTGGCTTATCTCAGCGCCAAGTGCAGAAAATGTTTGGAATGTCGCTTGAAGGAGCTCCCGTGGTATGGTACCACAGTTTGGAGAAGAAAGTGAAGGAAGATTGGAGGGAGTTGGCGATGCTTTCCTGAAGCAGTATGTCACTGACTTAGAGATCGATCTGTCACTCCGTGATCTGGAGAATGTTAAGCAGAAGAAAGGATGAGAGTTTTAAGGAGTATGTGGACCGGTGGAGGGGTCAGTTATTGAAGATGCAGACTAGGCCCTCAGAGAAGGACCAGATTAAAATGATTATCAAGGGCACCAGGCCCTCCATTTACAGCAAGTTGAGGAGGATGACCTCCATGATCACAGACTTTCGGCAGTTGAGGGAGACTGTCATGGACATTGAAGACGAAGAGGCGGAAACAAAAAATTCTATGGTCTGAACAGGAGGCCCATTGGGGGAACATCGGGAGCAAAGCCCGTTTCTGCTGAGATTGCCGCTATCCGAACCGGCAGTTTTCCAACTTGGGAAGCCCCTGTCCAAGGTGCTAGAGAAATGAAGAGGCAAGGGCTCTTAAAACCCTTGGAAGCCAAACCATTACCCAATCCCCTACCATCACATTATAACCTAAGCCTTTACTGTCACTTTCACCAAACAAAAGGGCCATGACACCGACAACTGCGCCCGACTCCCACCATGAAATCCAAGACCTGATAGACTCCAAGAAAATACCTGACCCAGAAACAGACAGCCTGACACACACAGAAACCCCTTACCCAACTACCGTGCCGTACCACCATCAGCCTATATGATCAATTCTGGCCTCCCAGAAGACCTTGTCCTAAAATCCTTTCACCCTCAAGCCTTTTGCCTGAGAATCTGGGATAGTACTAGTGAAGATGAGTTTGAGCAGGGGAAAAACTTTTGGCTTGATTTCTCTAGCAGTGATGAGGAAGAAGTAAGGGGAATGACGCGCAGTGGTCGTTTCTACAATGATATGGCGGAAAAGGGTAAGGAAGTTTTGACAGATGGTAGAGAAGTGGTTGAGACTGCAGAAAATACTGAGGGGGATATAGTGCTGAGGCAATTGAGGAAGACTAGAGCACAAGTGAGTATCTGGGAACTGTTATGTGCATCTCGAGAGCATAGGCAGGCCATGGTTGAGGCCTTGAGCAAGATTGTGGTACGAAGACGCCAACCCTGCAATGTTGTTAGGTCGGTTCAGAAAGAAGCTTTGCATATATCTTTTTCTGAGGATGAACTCCCGGCGGAGGGGAGAAATCATAAAGGCCTCTATTTATCAGGGCCGAGGTGAGGGGCAAGAGAACTTCATGTGTAATGGTGGATGACGGTTCGTCCATCAATGTGTGCCCGCTGAAAATTCTGGCGAGATTGGGTATGAAAGCAACGGACTTGGACCCCTCCAGTATGACTATTAAGGCTTATGATGACAGTAAAAGGGGAGTTGAGGGTACCTTTGTGGCTATGGTCAAGGTAGGACCGATTGAAGATGAGGTTGAGTTCACAGTACTGGACATCCCGGCTACTTTCGCCTTATTGTTGGGAAGGCCTTGGTTCACAAACTTGGGGGTGTGCCTTCCACTTTGCATCAGATGATCAAGTTCCCGTATGAGGGAGAAGTTGTTACCATCCGGGCTGAGTTAGATAATGTCGTGGCTGCCTTGGAGATACACCTTTCACGAGGTTTCAGATGTCAGCTACTTTTGAGGAGTGGGTGGATCCTAGGGTGGCTAGGATTATGGAGAAAATGAAGTTTGAGCCGGGTAAAGGTTCAAAATTACCAGATTTCAGAGGACAGACTACTCGGAAGGGTTTGGGGTACAAGTCTGATGAAGAAAAGAAAGCCAAAGGTCAAGAAAAAAGGGCCTGAAACTGATGGAATGTTTTGTGAAAGCTTTAGGATATCAAGGGGAGCCTGAACCTGTGGAAGTTAATGGAATTGTGGTACCTGGGTTTGAGATCTTCCAGGATATGTTGGGTAAGAAGCTGATAGTTGAAGAAATTGTGGAGAAGAAGAAGAGAATTGGGAGGAAGAACTGATGAAGTTGGAGAGCCTGACTCTGGGAGAGGACGAAAAGCCTGAGGAAGATCTGATTGCAGAGGAAGAAGTGTCTATAGATGATGAAGACATTTACCTTCCTGATTTGTTTGAATGTACTTCCGCATTATCCAATAATAAAGACATCTCTTTTGCTTACTTGCCTGAGTCATTTCCATTTACACTACACGAATCAAGCATATTTGACATCAGTTCAGCCAGAACTATTGCATTTAACTTGGGTACACTTGAGAACCCCAAGGAAATTCTGATTGCAAGTGAAGTAACCTCCGAAGAGAGGGAGAGAAACTAGAAGAAGTGTTGGTCAGATATGCCAAAGTGTTTTCTTGGTCCTATGGGGACATGCCCGGGGTAGACAGAAACATTGCCCAACACACAATACCAACTTATCCGAATATGAGGCCAGTAAAACAGAAACTCCGACGGATGAGACCAGAATGGGCTGAGAAGAGAAAGTCAGGAAGAAGTTAAGAAACAGATAGATGTGGGGTTCTTGGAAGTAGTAAAATATCCTGAGTGGTTGGCTAATATAGTACCGGTGCCGAAGAAAGATGGGAAGGTCAGAATGTGTGTAGACTACAGAGATCTCAACAAGGCTTGTCCGAAGGATTATTTTCCTCTGCCGCATATAGATGTTTTGGTTGATAGTGCGGCTTTATCTGCTATGTATTCATTTGCAGATGGGTTTTCAGGATACAATCAGGTTCTCATGGCCGAGGAAGACAAACACAAGACATCATTTGTTACCGAGTGGGGTACTTATTGGTATAAGGTAATGCCGTTTGGGCTTAAGAATGCGGGAGCTACTTATCAGCGGATGGCCACTACACTTTTCCATGACTTGATGAACAAAGAGATTGAGGTGTATGTAGATGAAATGATGGTGAAATCAGAGACAAGGGTTGGGTATATTGAAGCACTGGAAAGGTTTCTTCAGAGAGTTGACAGATACAACCTGCGGCTAAACCCTAAGAAATGTGGTGTTTGGGGTGACATCAGGGAAATTGCTTGGTCATACAGTGGGAATGGGCGGAATAGAGGTAGACTCCGAAAATATCAAGGCAATCACAGAAATGCCTGCACCGAAGACAGAAAAAGAAGTCAGAGCATTCTTGGGGAAGATTCAGTACATCAGTTGGTTCATTGCCAAGTTGACATCGGTATGTGAGCCTATCTTCAAACTGTGTTGAAAAGATCATCCAGTGAGATGGAATGAACAGTGTCAGACCGCCTTCGACAGAATCAGAGAGTACTTGGTAAAGCCACCTGTATTGAAACCTCCGAGACCGGGCAGACCTTTGATATTGTATTTGGCTATAGAATCAGAAGCACTGGGGCAATGATGGTACAGACAGATGAGACAGAGATAGAACATACCGTTTACTATCTGAGTAAGAAGATGCTCCCGTATGAGACTCGATATCAGGAAGTCGAGAAGATCTGTCTTGCAGTGGTATGGGCTTCCAGAAAGTTGCGGCATTATTTCCAGTCTTACAAGATCCAGGTGGTGGCAAAGGAAAATCCTCTGAAATATCTTCATTCGGTGCCTTCACTAGTGGGAAAATTGGGCAGATGGTTGGTATTGCTGACAGAGTTTGACATTGAGTATCTCACCTCCAAAGTGATCAAAGGGCGAGCAGTAGCAGAGTTTCTGGCATTGCAACCTGTTGAGGGGGATCAGTATAAGTTTGAATTTCCAGATGAAGAGATCCAAGCAATAACAGTTCAGAGATGGAAGATGTATTTTGACGGAGCAGTGAATTACAAGGGGCCGGAATTGGGATCGTGATAGTGACCCCCGAAGGAGAGACTTTGCCTTTGGCCAAGAGGTTGACATTCAGAGTGACTAACAACATGGCCGAGTATGAGCATGTGCCTTCGGTTTGACAGCATTGATAGCCTTGAAGGCCGGGAGTGTGGAAGTCTACGGAGATTCTATGTTGGTAGTCCAGCAGATGCGAGGAGAATGGGAATTGAAAGAAGAACGGTTGAAACCTTACCTTTTTACCTCAGAAGTTGGCACAGGTTATCCCCGAGTGTAAGTTTCAGCACTTACCGAGAGAAGAGAATCAGATGGCAACGCATTGGCTACACTGCAGCAACTTGGAAAATCCCGAAAAGTTAGTGATGAGAACAGTTGATACTGACAACAGCAGCAAACCTGTTTATGAGATAGAAAGAATTCAGGAAGTTAGGTCGACGACGGTAAAACTTGGTATTATGACACATCAGAGGATCTAGGAACATGGTGGAACATGTAACTCCCAGAAGGGGCAGGCAGAAAAGACAGAATAGCCATCCAGAAGTTAGCTTCCCAGTATGTGACTTTGAAAGGGGAACTGTACAAGAGGCAAGCAAACGGTATTCAGTTAAAGTGTTTGAGAAAGGAAGAAGCTCAGCATGTAATGAAAGAAATACACGCCGGTGTATGTGGTCCGCACATGAACGGGTTGAATATGTCCCGCAAGATAGTGAGACAAGGTTTTTATTGGTCAACCATGGAAACAGATTGCGCGAAGATGGTGAAGCACTGTCATGACTGTCAAGCACATGGTAATTTGAATCACTTACCGCACACAGAATTGCACGGGTTGTCAGAGCCGTGGCCTTTCTCAGCATGAGGGATTGATATGATTGGGGAAATTCGACCGAATGCATCAAATGGGCATCGCTTCATAGTAGTGGCAGTAGATTACTTCTCGAAGTGGGTGGAAGCCGAATCATTCTGTAATGTTACAGCAAAGCAGATGGCAAGGTTTATAGCTCGGAACCCATTTGTCGGTATGGTATGCCGCATCATGTAGTGACAGACAACGGGTTCAATTCAAGGAGAGACGAAGGCAATGTTACAGAGGTATGGGATAGGCCACCACAATTCATCACCGTACAGGCCGCAGGCAAATGGGGCAGTTGAGGCAGCCAACAAGACTATAAAGACAATTTTAGCCAAGATGACAGAAAATTGCAGAGATTGGGCCGAGAAATTACCGTTTGCTTTGTGGGGGTACAGAACATAAGTAAGAACAGCAACATGGGCCACACCTTACTCTTTGGTCTATGGAATGGAAGCAGTATTGCCGGTAGAAGTGGAAATACAGTCTATGAGGGTATTAACAGAGGCAGAATTACCGGAACAAGATTGGGCCGCACAGAGGTTTGATCAGTTAGCACTATTGGATGAGAAGAGAACGAAGTCTTTGTATCACATGTAGTTGTATCAGAAGAGACTAGCCAGGGCATTCAACAAGAAAGTCCGTCCTACCAAGATCAGAAAGGGTGATTTGGTATTTAAGCAATCGAGGCCGTCGACGACAGATTGGAGAGGAAAATTCAGGCCAAACTGGGAAGGACCTTACATAGTGCAAAAGGTAATGGGAAATGGGGCAGTGAGGTTATCAGACTTGGAAGGAAACGAGTTCACCGAACCGATCAACTTAGACAGATTGAAGCAATACTTTGCCTGAGGGAGAAAAGACCGAGCAGTCACTACGGGAATTAGCAGAAGACCTAACCCAACGGAATAAGAAAATCATTCATGCATACACGTAACATTGCATTCTCTTCGTGTTTGTTTTTATTTTGTGTTCGTAGGTTCGAAGAAAGAGAAGCGGCAGAAATGAGCCAAGCAGCGTCAGCACAATTTTAGTTTTTGGGATGAGTCCCAAGGGGCGAGGCCCATATCAGCTTGGCGGCGAGGCTCATATCATGTCGGCTTGGGGGTGAGGCCCATATCAGCTTGAGGGCGAGGCCCCCATTGTCGGTTGTAGCTCCGGGTCGAGGTGCCCAGGGTCGAGGTACCCACTACATCATCAGTTCGAGGGCAAGGTCCCTATGGTCAGCGGTGTTGGGTCGAGGTGCCCAGGGTCGAGGTGCCCCCGTTTTCCGTTGTAGTTCCGAGTCGAGGTGCCCAGGGTCGAGGTACCCACTACATCATCAGTTCGAGGGCGAGGTCCCTATGGTCAGCGGTGTTGGGTCGAGGTGCCCATGTTTTCGGTTGTAGCTCCGGGTCAAGGTACCCGGGGTTGAGGTACCCACTACATCATCAGTTCGAGGGCGAAGTCCCTATGGTCAGCGGTGTTGGGTCGAGGTGCCCCCGTTGTCGGTTGTAGTTCCGGGTCGAGGTGCCCAGGGTCGAGGTACCCACTACATCATCAATTCGAGGGCGAGGTCCCTATGGTCAGCGTGTTGGGTCGAGGTGCCCAGGTCGAGGTGCCCCCGTTTTCGGTTGTAGTTCCGATTCGAGGTGCCCAGGGTCGAGGTACCCACTACATCATCATTTCGAGGACGGGTCCCTATTGTCAGCGGTATTGGGTCGAGGTGCCCAGGTTCGAGGTGCCCCCGTTGTCGGTTGCAGTTATTGGGATGCGTCCCAGAATCGAGGTCCGCTGCAGCACTAACTCAGCTCGAGGCAGCAGCCGAGCCAGGTAAGTGAAAATGCATTGCATAACTTTGATAGGATTGTTCAAAGTCACACACTGCACAAGTCCCATCAAAGTGGGGACCACTGTAGGCATTGCATTTTCGCATGTGAAACCCGATGATGAGTCTTAGTTGGAGGCACTACCTTTTTAGCTAAGGATATTGCGGGAAACAGAGGTCGGAAGGGGAAATTCAGAATAAGTACGTCATCAGATTCATTTCGCAAGTTCATTGTCTTCGTTAGTGCTGCATTCGTTACTTCGTTCGAACGTCAGGCAGATTGCGGACGTTCGTGTAGCGTTCGAATGGGTGTTCAAACGGCGTCAGTGTTTCTGGTTTTGCTGCTAGCCTCGCACCCCAGCCCAATTAGCCCCCCAAAGCCCATAAAACACATCCCAATTAATAAAACACATTTAAAACACATGGGAAATTAAATTAATATTTAAACGAACCATTACAATAAATAAAACATAATAATCATACCTAATTAAGACAAATCAAATATATTAACTTCCTAACTAAACAAATCACATACTAAATTAAAAAATGTCATGCTAATTAAAATCAAATCAACAAATTAAAGATTTTGCATTCCTAATCTAGCCAAGATTTGCCCCCCTCAATCTAATCCTTTCTTTGTTGGATACCAAATCAATCCTCCTTTTAATGCCAAAATCCCTTCCTTGTGAGACAAGGTGAAGCCCTAGCCTTTCTCTATATAAACCACACCTCTCCAAGGCATTGAGCTCTCCGGATTGACGCCCATCACAAGAAAAAAAAAAGAAGCAAAGAATTTCCAACCCCCCTCTCCAAGCTCTCCATTCACGCATATCACACAAAAAATATAACAAATTTCTCTTCATCTCATTCCCTCACAACACCAAAAAATACACCAATACAGCAGCCCTTCGTACGTCAAAAACACAGCCCCATAAGCCTTCCTATATCACCGAAACAACAACCCACAAAAATCCTCAAGACAGTAACATAAAAACTGCATTCATAATCCTTAAAATAATCACACAAGACTACACTAAAAACCCACAAAAAACTCGGAACAGTCCGTGGACACGTCAAAACAGGTGACCTGAACAGTGAGCAGCAAAACAGAGGTCAAACAGTAGCAGAACGGAGTTTGAACAGCAAGCAAAACAGCAAAACAATGAGCTAGGATGCTAAACCAGTGAACCGGAGAAGTTGAGGAGTTGTACCCTTTCCGACGTCCATGAAACGCAAGAATGAAAGTTGGCAAAAAGGTTAGACCTGAGGGTGTTTTTCACACTCGTTTTTTTTATTTTCTTTATTTGTATTATTTATTGAGTATTGCTTGCATGATTGTCATATTGAAATGCATGTTGTGGCCCTTGAGTAGATAAATATGCATGAATTATGAGATGTTTTTTTGTTGTGGCTGTGGAATAAGATGAGAGATGTGTCAACTCTCGCGGTATATCGGATGGAAACCCGGACATAAATTTCATAGCCGATTCTGAATGGACGGTAGTATGATCTGTACTCGGGATACAACTCCATGTACCGCTTGAGTAAACGGCACCCTCTTTTTTTTTGTGTTGCTTTGGTTTATTTATTTTTCGTCACTTGAATTCTGCATGTTGCTTATTTATGTATGATTCAATCGAGCGCATGGGCTTAGTAAGTGGAATGAAAGATCCCCTATGGGGAGGGGTTAAAGCCCTTTACCACGATGCTTTGCCGTGTCGGTTGATGTATGTTCGGTTGAATGCTAGATACGTTCAATCGGGCATACTACGTTTGATATTATTGCTTTTAATTCTTTGTATGCATGATTCAATCGAGCGCATGGGCTTAGTAAGTGCAATGAAAGATCCCCTATGGGGAGGGGTTAAAGCCCTTTACCACGATGCTTTTCCATGCCGGTTGATGTGTGTTCGGTTGAATGCAAGATATGTTCAATCGGGCATACTAAGTCTGATATTATTGTTTTCTAATTCTTTGTTTGCATGATTCAATCGAGCGCATGGGCTTAGTAAGTGCAATGTAAGATCCCTTATGGGGAGGGGTTAAAGCCCTTTACCACGATGCTTTGCCGCGCCGGTTGATGTGTGTTCGGTTGAATGCTAGATACGTTCAATCGGGCATACTACGTTTGATATTATTGCTTTTAATTCTTTGTATGCATGATTCAATCGAGCGCATGGGCTTAGTAAGTGCAATGAAAGATCCCCTATGGGGAGGGGTTAAAGCCCTTTACCACGATGCATTGCCGTGCCGGTTGATGTGTGTTCGGTTGAATGCAAGATACGTTCAATCGGGCATATTAAGTCTGATATTATTGTTTTTTAATTCTTTGTTTGCATGATTCAATCGAGCGCATGGGCTTTTAAGTGCAATGAAAGATCCCCTATGGGGAGGGGTTAAAGCCCTTTACCACGATGCTTTTCCATGCCGGTTGATGTGTGTTCAGTTGAATGCGATATGTTCAATCGGGCATACTGTCTGATATTATTGTTTTCTATTCTTTCTTTGTTTGCATGATTCAATCGAGCGCATGGGCTTAGTAAGTGCAATGTAAGATCCCCTATGGGGAGGGGTAAAGCCCTTTACCACGATGCTTTGCCGCGCCGGTTGATGTGTGTTCGGTTGAATGCAAGATACGTTCAATCGGGCATACTACGTTTGATATTATTGCTTTTAATTCTTTGTATGCATGATTCAATCGAGCGCATGGGCTTAGTAAGTGGAATGAAAGATCCCCTATGGGGAGGGGTTAAAGCCCTTTACCACGATGCTTTTCCATGCCGGTTGATGTGTGTTCGGTTGAATGCAAGATACGTTCAATCGGGCATACTAAGTCTGATATTATTGTTTTCTAATTCTTTGTTTGCATGATTCAATCGAGCGCATGGGCTTAGTAAGTGCAATGTAAGATCCCTTATGGGGAGGGGTTAAAGCCCTTTACCACGATGCTTTGCCGCGCCTTTGATGTGTGTTCGGTTGAATGCTAGATACGTTCAATCGGGCATACTACGTTTGATATTATTGTTTTTAATTCTTTGTATGCATGATTCAATCGAGCGCATGGCTTAGTAAGTGCAATGAAAGATCCCCTATGGGGAGGGGTACCCTTTACCATGATGCATTGCCGTGCCGGTTGATGTGTGTCGGTTGAATGCAAATACGTTCAATCGGGCATACTAAGTCTGATATTATTGTTTTTTAATTCTTTGTTTGCATGATTCAATCGAGCGCATGGGCTTAGTAAGTGCAATGTAAGATCCCCTATGGGGAGGGGTTAAAGCCCTTTACCACGATGTTTTGCCGCGCTGGTTGATGTGTGTTCGGTTGAATGTAAGATACGTTTGATCGGACATACTGAGCTTGACATTGTTGTCTTTATTCTTTGTATTGCATGCATCAGGTCTGGTTCCGTTCGAATGCGTTCTCGAACGCTACACGAACGCGAACCTTCTATTTACCGTTCGAACACGTTCTCGAACGCTACACGAACGCACACGCACTTTCTTAGTCTCATCATGCATCAGGTCTGGTTCCGTTCGAACGCGTTCTCGAACACTATACGAACGTGAACCTTCTGTTTACCGTTCGAACGTGTTCTCGAACGCTACGCGAACGCACACGCACTTTCTTAATCTCATCACGCATCAGGTATGGTTCCATTCAAACGCGTTCTCGAACGCTATACGAACGCGAACCTTCTGTTTACCGTTCGAACGCGTTTTCGAACGCTACGCGAACGCGCACCCACTGAACCAAATCCTTTTTCATCAGATTTCATGCATAGTTTTCCTAGTAGCTATCCCTACGTATGATGAATCTGATTGCCCCTCTGTATTACGCAAGATTGTGTTGGTGTCATTCATCTTTATTCCCCACATGTTGAGTACAACGTGTTTAACATATTACAATTCATATACCTATGTCATGATAACATTTGAGTATTATTTCTTGTGGTATATCGGATGGAAACCTAGACATAAATTCCGTAGCCGATTCCGAATGGACGGTAGTATGGTCTATACTTGGGATACAATTCCACGTACCACTTGGGAAGGTGCTCACATGTGTGCTTGTGTGGTTAGTATGGGTGCTTGTGTTTTCTTGAATATAATATGCCAATGAAGTTGTATGTTCGTCGTTACTTTGATGTACTTTCAAGCATGCAATCTTAGATGTGAAATATATGTAAATTTAGGTGTAAGTTTTATTTTGTACATGTGAATTTAGAAGCATGATACTCTTGGAAATAAGTGTTACTTAAGCCTGATTAAATTATTACATAAATCCTTTCATTACAAGTGGCATGAGTAAGGGACCATTCCGAACCCAACGGTTTGAGGTCTTCCCTTGCGAGGGGTGAGTGCGGCCTTAAATCTTATTTTCCCGGTTCACACCGGGTGGCGACTCCATTATTCTCCGGTTTAGTCCCCCATGGCTACTCCGTACTCCCGACCGGGCCGCGAGCCCGGGACAGCATGCGTCGTCCAGTTCCTGTGTTCCCACAGGATAGACATATACATGTTGGGCAGGGGTAGCCATAATTGGAACTTAAACTTAATGAATCCAGATAATTTGGTTGACATAGACATATGGTTCAATTGGGTTAAACTGGGTATTTGTGTCTGACCATCGATAGAGGCTTTCGCATAATTTAGTGTTTCAGGTTAGTAAACCGATATATTGCACAAACATGAAATAACCACTTCATCTTTTAAAAGATATCGGAAAGATTCACAACCCTAGATAGTTTTTAATATTGAATTTTCTTATACCTACCTTCGTGCAATTTTATTTACTTGTTTTTAAATTTAAAATCTTCACCATTTCAAATCAATCAATCAACCTGTTATATACTAGTAATCATTTGACCTCATAAAATTAATAGATTATGTATTAAGACCTCGTTGGATCGATACTTTTTATACTACTTGAACGATACGTGCGCTTGCGTTATACGCGTGTGTGTAAGCACCGGTCAAGTTTTTGGCGCCGTTGCCGGGGACTTATTTATCTTTCACTATTAGTTTTGAGGTTAGATACCTTTACTTGTATCTAATTTCTTTTTACTTATTGTTGTTGTTGTTTTCTTGTGTTTCTGGTTCTCAAAAACTTCATGATACGAACCAGAAGCTTTGAACTCCGACCGCTTGACCCAGAAATTGAAAGAACCATCAGACAGTTGAGAAGGGAAAGGCGAGAAGGCCAAGAATCTTTAGTCAACATGGAACCTGAACCTTTGGAAGTTGCACCACTAATTCCCATTCGAGACAGAACTATTCCGGTGGTTGACAGACTCATTTCTTGTATTGTACTTCCTCCCTTACCAGTAAATGCAGGTGACATCAAAACATGCATTCAGATGATTCAGCAGTCAGTGCAGTTTGGGGGGAAAGCAACTAAAGATCCTAATACCCACATCAGTAACTTCCTGGAAGTTCTCGGCACTTTCAATTACAACCGAGAAGCTGAAGAAGCAATGAGACTGCGTGTTTTTCCATACTCCTTGAAAGACAGAGCTAAAGCTTGGCTACATTCACTACCAGTAGGTTCCATCACAACTTGGAATACTTTAGCCACCAAATTTCTTACAAAGTACTTTCCACCAGCCAGAACTGGAAAGCTAAGAATGACATCACATCCTTTGTACAACAAGAATCGGAAACTCTCTACGAAGCTTGGGAAAGGTACAAAGATTTGCTCCGGAAATGTCCTCACCATGAGATTCCAAAATGGCTTCAAGTCCAAACTTTCTATAATGAACTTTCTGGACTGATGAGAACCACAATCGATGCTGCTGCTGGAGGAGTTTTAATGGCAAAAGGAGAAGATCAAGCCTGGGACCTAATCGTAGAAATTGCTAACAACAATTCCTTGTGGCCAACAGAAAGGAGCATGATCCAAAGAATTACAGGAATTTATGAAAGTGGAGCCAATATAGCAGTCAACGCCAAGCTGGATCAGATATGGGAATTCATGGAGACTCTTACCAGTGGATCCGCAAGTTCACCATATGGAGGAGAACCAGAACCAAACCAACTTGAAGAAACGGTGAATTATGTCAACAATTTCAACAGACAGGGGAACAATCCATATTCCAACACCTACAACCCGGGGTGGAGGAATCATCCCAATTTTTCATAGAGCAACAATTCAAGACAAAAGAACAATCCACAAAATGGATTCCAACAGCAGAACTATCCACCACCTGGATTCTAGTAACAGAACAAAGGCCAGGAGCAGGCAAATGAACCAGGAATAGCAGAAGTACTGGCTCAGTTAAAAAAGTATGATGCTATGTTTCAGAACCAATCTTCTTCCATCAAAGCACTGGAGAATCAAATCGGACAACTGGCTAATGCTCAGAGTTACAGACCGCCAGGTAATCTTCCCAACAACACAGAACCAAATCCAAGGAACCGAGGGAAGAAGCAATGTCAAGCCATTACTTTGAAAAGCGGTACTGAGATCAACAAAGATGTTGGAATCAAGACAACAATTGAGGAAGTTCCAAAAAAAGTAGAGCAACAGATGAAGGAAAAAGAAGCAAAGGAAAAAAAACCAGAAAGAATCACTCCACCTCCACATTTTCCACAGCGACTTCAAAAAAAAAAACTGGACAAGCAGTTTGCTCGATTCCTGGATGTGTTCAAAAAGCTGCATATCAACATCCCATTCGCAGAAGCGTTGGAAGAAATGCCCAGCTATGTTAAATTCATGAAAGACATTCTTTCACGAAAACAGAGATTGGGAGACTACGAAATAGTAGCATTAACAGAAGAATGCAGTGTCATTATTCAGAGGAAACTTCCCCCGAAGTTGAAAGATCCTGGCAGTTTCACAGTTCCATGCACTATTGGAGAACATTATATCGGTAAGGCTTTATGTGATTTAGGTGCTAGTGTTAACTTGATGCCTTTTTCTATTTACAGGAAACTGCAGATTGGAGAAGCAATGCCTACCTCAGTCTCGTTGCAACTTGCTGATCAAACACTAGCATTTCCAAGAGGTGTTGTTGAAGATGTGCTGGTCAAAGTCGACAAACTGATTCTCCCAGTAGATTTCATCATCCTTGACATGGAAGAAGACAAAGAAGTACCTATCATTCTTGGGAGACCATTCTTGGCTACAGGTAAAACTGTGATTGATGTGCAAAAAAGAGAACTGACCATGAAAGTGCAGGACCAAGAAGTTACCTTTAATGTTTTCAAAGCCATGAAATTCCCGAGTGATGAAAATGAAGAAGAATGCTTCAGAGTTGATGTTGTTGATAGTATCGTTCAGGATACTGAGCCAAATCCCACGGATACACTTGAAGCTTGCATCACCAATATGACTGACAGAGAGCTAGATGCTGAAATCTTGGAATGTATCAACTACCTTGACAAACCATTCCGATTCAAATCGACACCACAAGTGGAAAGCCTGGAACTGCCAAAGAAAGATCGAATCAAGCCTTCGATTGAAGAAGCACCGCAGTTGGAACTGAAGTTACTTCCGAGCCATCTCAGGTATGCATTTCTTGGAAACTCTTCTGAATTACCTGTTATTATTTCTTCTTCACTAACATTGGAGCATGAAGAAAAGTTACTGAGAGTATTACGAGAGCACAAAAGAGCCATTGGCTGGACTATAGCAGACATTCGAGGCATTAGTCCATCATTTTGCATGCACAAGATTCTGACGAATGATGAGTACAAACCCACAGTGGAGCATCAACGGAGACTCAATCCAATTATGAAGGAAGTCGTGAAGAAATAAATGATCAAATGGTTGGATGCTGGCATCATTTACCTTATCTCAGACAGCAGTTAGGTAAGTCCTATGCATTGTGTGCCGAAGAAATGAGGAATTAACGTTGTCATAAATGAAAAGAACAAGTTGATTCCAATAAGAACGGTGACTGGATGGAGAGTATGCATGGACTACATGAAGCTGAACAAAGCCACGAGAAATGACCATTTTCCGCTACCATTCATTAACCAGATGTTAGAAAGACTGGCAGGACATGAGTTTTATTGCTTTCTGGATGGATATTCAAGGTACAATCAGATTTCCATCGCACCAGAAGACCAGGAGAAAACTACATTTACATGTCCATATGGTACTTTTGCTTTCTGAAGAATGCCATTTGGATTATGTAATGCCCCCGCCACATTTCAGCGTTGTATGATGGCCATATTCTCAGACATGTTGGAACAGAGCATGGAGGTTTTCATGGATGACTTTTCTGTGTTTGGAGACTCTTTTGACCACTGCTTGCAAAATCTGGAACATGTATTACAAAGATGTAAAGATACCAACCTGGTACTCAACTTGGAGAAATGCCACTTCATGGTACATGAAGGCATTGTTCTTGGACACCGGATCTCACAAAATAGAATCGAGGTAGACAAAGCAAAAATCGAAACAATTGAGAAATTACCTCCGCTGACATCTGTCAAAGGGATTCGGAGCTTTCTCGGACATGCAGGTTTTTACAGGAGATTTATCAAAGACTTTTCCAAGATTGCTAAACCTCTGTGCAATCTTCTGGAGAAGGATGTGCCTTTCAACTTCACCAAAGAATGCCAGGAAGCTTTTGAGATCTTAAAATAGAAGCTGATTTCTGCCCCCATCATTGTAGCACCAGACTGGACCCTTCCATTTGAAGTGATGTGTGATGCTAGTGATTTTACTGTAGGTGCAGTTTTGGGACAACACAAAGCAAAAATTTTCCACACCATTTACTACTCCAGCAGAACTTTGAATGAAGCTCAACTCAACTACACAACCACTGAAAAGGAGTTGCTCGCAGTTGTGTACGCTTTTGAAAAATTTCGCTCCTATCTGCTGGGTCCCAAAGTGGTGGTCTACACAGATCATTCAGAAATCAAATACTTGATCACGAAGAAAGATGCCAAACCCAGATTGATCCGTTGGATACTTCTTCTGCAAGAATTTGACGTGGAGATTCGAGATTGAAAAGGGACATAGAATCAGGTGGCATATCATCTATCGAGGCTTGAGAATGGAAAAACAGCTGGCAAAGATCTGACAATCAAAGAAACTTTTCCAGATGAACAGCTGTTTGCCATGAAACAGCAGGATGTCCCTTGGTATGCTGACTATGTCAACTTCATTTTATCAGGAAAATGGCCGTTGGAATGGACAACTCAGCAACGAAAGAAGTTCTTCAAAGAAGTCAAGCACTCTGTCTGGGATGAGCCGTACCTGTTCAAACGCTGTGCTGATCAATTACTGAGGCGTTGTGTTCCACAGGAGGAAGTCAACAGTATTTTGCAACACTGTCATTAATCACCATATGGCGGACACTTCAGCGGAAACAAAACTGCAGCCAAAGTCCTACAATCAGATCTGTTCTGGCCCACTCTTTTTAAAGATGCTTATCTTTTTGCTATTCAATGTGACAAGTGCCAGAAAATAAGGAATATTTCAATGAGAAATGAAGGACCACTGCAAAACATTCTGGAAGTGGAGATATTCGATGTGTAGGGTATTGATTTCATGGGACCCTTTATTCCATCATTCAGAAACCTGTACATCCTGGTTGCTGTAGACTACGTCTCCAAATGGGTCGAAGCAATTGCACTGCCATCCAATGATTCAAAAGTGGTGATCAAATTCTTGAAAAAAAACATTTTCACTCGGTTCGGAACATCTCGTGCAATCATCAGCGATTGTGGCACACATTTCTGTAACAGATACTTTGATGCACTCCTATCCAAATACGGAGTTACTCACAAGGTTGCCACTGTTTACCATCCACAGTCAAATGGACAGGTTGAAGTTTCAAACAGGGAAATCAAAAGAATCTTGGAGAGAATTGTTGGATCAACAAGGAAAGATTGGTCTATAAAACTAGATGATGCATTATGGGCCTACCGAACAGCTTATAAGACACCCATTGGTATGTCCCCATATCGATTGGTGTTTGGGAAAGCGTGCCATCTGCTAGTTGAGCTTGAACACAAGGCGTACTAGGCACTGAAGAAGTTGAATCTTGATTCACAAGCTGCAGGAGAGAAACGACTTCACCAACTCAACGAATTGGAGGAGTTTCGTCTACAAGCTTATGAGAATGCCAGATTGTACAAAGAAAATACCAAGAAATGGCATGACCGAAAAATAGTGCACAGACAGTTGGAACCAAGGCAGCAGGTGCTGTTGTATAACTCAAGGTTGAAACCTTTCCCTGGAAAGTTGAAATCAAGGTGGTCAGGTCCATTTGTGATCACTCATGTTTTTCCATATGGAGCTGTTGAGTTACTAGATCCCAACACCAACGAAACATTCAAGGTTAATAGTCAATGTGTCAAGCACTACTGGGGAGAATCATTTGAGCGACAAAAAGAAAATGTCACACTTTCAGATCCAGCCTAACATTCGAGAAGTCACGTCTAGCTGACGACGTTAAACTTAGCGCTAGCAGGGAGGCAACCCATGTAATTTTTGTATATATTATGATTTGGTGTGATTTAATTTGGTGTGTTTAGTTTTTACAGATTAAGACATTTCAGGATGGAAGAAATTCTCGCAAATCTTCACAAGCAATTTCCTTCTCTCCCTCAAAACTCTCTGATGAAAGTCTACAAAGCTCGCTTGGAACGAATGAGACTACTGATGATCCATGATATTCCTAATGACATTCGTTGGGTAATCGAAGCACGGGTCTGATTGGCAGGTGAGTCTTCTGAATCTTTTATTTCACATCTGCCTGGTTTTGGAAGAAGAACCTATGCAAAGAAACGTAGAGCTAAGCAAATGGGTGTTTGTTACAAATGTGCACGCTGGAATTACAATACTCATTGTCGTTCTTTAGAAATGGTGTCAGATAATCGCGAAGACAAAATTAAATTCATTAGGGATGGCTTGAGTAAGGAGTCTTTAGATGATATATCTTCAACTCTTGAGACGCATCCCAGTGGATATGTTCATATAGCCATTCACAAATTACATACACAATTCCAAAAAGAAAGACAACAGTTAAGTCTCGGGAATCTGACTCCAAAAGACCTTGTTTGCCAATTTATAAGAAAATTGGATGGGAAGCTTGTCTCTGACGCATAGACGTCAATCAAGCCGCTACATTTCTTATACATATTATATCTCTTTGTCTTTTCCTGATAATTGTGATTTGTTTTGTTGTTTTCTTTTATTTTCTCCGACAGGATCCAGACCTTTTTGACTATCATGATTTATTTTACTGTTTAACTAATAATTGTCATTTGGCAGGTACTAGTGCTATTATTTTACTCACCCTTTTCAGGTATTATAAATTCAACTCATCATTGCACTTTTGAAGACATCCAGAGTAAAAAATGGAAGCCACTTCAAGAAGACGAGTTGAGAACATCTGTGTGTTTTGCGGTACTAGTGTTGGTGTTAAACCACAATACATAAAAGCAGCACATGAATTGGGTCGAGTCTTAGCTGTAAGGAATATGCACTTAGTATATGGCGGTGGCAATCTTGGACTAATGGGGATCATTTCAAAGGCCGTACAGGAAGGAGGCAGTCACGTTTTGGGAATCATCCCAAAACCTTTGGCAGAGGCAAATCTTATTGAACCATCAAACAGAGAGGAACTGATTTTGCCAGGTATGTCTGAACGAATGGTAGAAATGATTAACCGTGCTGATATTTTTATTGCTTTGCAGGTGGCTTGGGTACATTGGAGGAAATTTTTACAGTGTTATCTTGGGCGAACCTGAACATACACCAGAAATCGCTTGGACTGTACAACATTGAAGGATTTTATGATTTTCTTTGTGTGTTTCTTGATGATGCCCGGAGAAATGGGTTCGTGTCAAAACCTTTAAAAGAACTCATCTTCACTGCCAGAACGGATCCGGATCTAATTGACCAAATCTTAGCCTATGAACCACAAATTGACCCTATCCTTTCAAAGATAAATTGGTCCGAGGACGATCGTGGTAAGAGGCGTCGGATTAATCTGGATCTTAACCTTTAACTTTTCGTGTAGAATTTCAGTTAACCAGGTATTATCTTCTAAACTCTTCTTCTACTGTTGAAGACATTTGGGGACAATGTCTCATTTAGGTTTGGGGGAGGGAATTAGTTGATTAGTATCTTGTTTTTAGTTGTGTATTGTTTTTATTTTTAGTCCAAAATTTTTCGAAAAATACAACAAAAATTTCAAAAATTACAAAAATATTTTGCGTTTTTGTGTTTTTATTTTGACTAAAAAGATGAAATTGGTATGAGATAGCTGTGTAAGGAGTTTCCACTCCTGAGACGTATCTCAAACCTAATTCGGAACAAGTTAATTTTTTTTATTTCTTTTTTAATTATTTAATTTGTGAATTCTCCATAATACTGACTAAAATGAAACTTCATATGCTCAGTTGGCAGGTATTATCAACATGCATGGTAACATACGGACATAAGCTGAAATTGAAAAGTTTGTAATATTCAGTACTCTAGTTTAATTGGAGGAAGCATCTCAAAAAGTGATGGAGTATAAAAAAAAACGTCTGAGATCCGAGTTATTAAGTCTGTAAGGGTGTTTTAACACCTAATGCCCTAAAACCAACTGGTTTGGGAGTCAATGGCCCAAAGCTCGTTACATGGATCAAAGATGCTGCAAAAATATATAAATATGAAGTCTGAGTAATTAAGTCCGTAGGGGTGTCTTAACACCTGGTGCCCTAAAGCCAACTAGTTTGGGAGCCACCGACCCAACACTCGCTACATAGACGGAAGATATTGTATATAAATAAAAAAAATCAAAGAAAAAAAATCAGAAAAATCAGAAAAATTATTTCATTGCTACAAAAATGTGTGAATTCTGATAAAACTTTAGGACAAAAATATTACTATATTCTCAACTGCACTTATGACTGTTGTGGGCAAAAATGAGTTGATTAATATTTTGTTGGCTGTGTATATGGAGAATGGTAAATATAATCGGAGAATTTACTTATTCAGTAATTTAGAAAGAAAGAAAACAACCAATGACTTGGAGTAGAAGTTTCACCTGATTAGTCACAAACTTCTTTATTCTCTTTTTGCTTGTCTTTTTGTTTTTGTGTGCATTAGTTTCACTACCTTTTTACTTTTGTAAAATGTTTATGGGTATCATTGCTGTAAACCCTCACGAGACTTCAACTCATCCACTAGGGACGCCTAGGGGTTTAAAGGCTTGTTGCATACGCTAAATGCAACTGTGATCCCTACGAAAGTGGCTTAGTTAAATTTTATTTTAAAGATATTTATGTTATTTTATTCTATGTTTTGCTCGAGGACTAGCAAAATGTTAGGTTTGGGGGTGTGATGAGTGGTAATTATATCACTATTTCCCACTTATTTAACTTAATATTTTGTATAGTTTCTTGAGTTGTGTGAATATTTTGATGTGTTTTGCGTTATTTTGTAGATAAATAAAATTTCAGGACTCTCTGGAGGTGATTTGGGGCCAAAAGAGTGAAAAACGGACAAAAAGGCATTTTCATCATTTCGCGCGTCGCAACGCGCAAGCCTTTGGCATCGCGACGCCTAAAGTGAGCCGATCCATGCTAACGTGTGCCGGGTCCACGTGTCAGAATCTGAGAAGTTTGACTTTGCTAACGTGTACCGTGCCATGTGTCACCATCACAACCGATCTACTAACGTGCGCCGTGCCACATGTCATCATCCTACGATGCCGACAATCGCCATCACCACATGTCGCCACATGTCACTCCACGGGTCTGCCACGTCATCGTCCACATCCCCGGTTGACCGAGTCAAAGTGCCACGTCATCGCCATGTCATCATCAACCAATCACAGCGTGCCACGTGTCACAATCCTACGGTGCCGACAATCCCTTTTCGCCACGTATCGCCACATCAGCGCCACGTCAGCACAATTATTGAATCAAATTATCTGTAATCGTCACGTCAGCAAATAAGAATCTGAATCGGCCAATCACGCGTTGACACGTCATCGCGTCGCGACACAAGAAAAAACTTGGCGTCGCGACGCGGGGAGCTTATTGGGGCCTATAAATAGAGCTCGAAATTTCAGTTTTAGATGTACCTTCCTCTATGAATTCTCTGATGTAAATAGGGATTTTTCTATCTAATTTGTTTTAATTTCAATTTTGTAATAAATTTTAATTACGTTCTGTAATAGTAATAGTAATTTACTTTCTTTACTTTTTACAGTTTTTACTATTCAACCATGAGGAGGTAACTTCCCCCTGCTAGGGTGAAAGGTAATTCTTTTACTATTGCTATTTAGATTAATCTCCCTTAAATATAATATATTCACTATTTAAAATTTGACTTAGAAAGGATACCGCTATATTGGTCGGTTGGTAATTCATTTTAAACTGGTTTAAACCTGACTAAGCAAGGATACCACCAGATTGGTCGGTTGGTAATTAAATTTTCTTACCACCTATATGGCAGGTTTATTTTGGTTCCGCCTTTATGGCTGGTTGGACTTAATTTGACTTAATCAGGTTACCGCCTATATGGCCGGTTGGTAAAATAATCACAAGTTAATATATTATATTAAGGGAGATATCTAAATAGTAAATAGTAAAAGTTGATCCATTTACCTTAGCATTTTATTTTATTGTAATTTACTTTTCAGCTTTTACTTTACTGCAATTACTTTTCAGCATTTTTACTTTATGTCTTTTACTTTTATCTTTTTACTAGCCCTAGTTATGTATCGTAACTAAGTTAGTTATCTGGGGTTGTGTTGAATTTTAATATCACCGGTTTATAAGGGGTTATTTTATAATTTGGGTAATTTAAAGGTTTACTTATTAAGTCTTAAGCTTAATGTGTCTTGTTAATTGGTCACTAATAAGATTGATCTGGTAAATATAAAATAAACTTGACAAAGGAATTTTAGGTTTCAGCCTTAGACTTAATAGCCCACGATCTTCCTTGAGGATAGATAACCCTTTAATAGATTTCCTTACAGGATAGACATATACCTGTCGGGCGGGGGTAGCCATAATTGGAACTTAAACTTAATGAATCCAGATAATTTGGTTGACATAGACATATGGTTCAATTGGGTTAAACTGGGTATTTGTGTCTGACCATCGACAGAGGCTTTCGCATAATTTAGTGTTCCAGGTTAGTAAACCGATATATTGCACAAACATGAAATAACCACTTCATCTTTTAAAAGATATTGGAAAGATTCACAACCCTAGATAGTTTTTAATATTGAATTTTCTTAAACCTACCTTCGTGTAATTTTATTTACTTGTTTTTAAATTTAAAATCTTCATCATTTCAAATCAATCAATCAACCTGTTAGATACTAGTAATCATTTGACCTTATAAAATTAATAGATTATGTATTAAGTCCTCGTGGGATCGATACTTTTTATACTACTTGAACGATACATGCGCTTGCATTATATGCATGTGTGTAAGCACCGGTCAACGCATTTACGTAAATTTTGAATCTAATACACAAACCAAATTAGAATCCCAATAAGAAATGTCTCGTGAATAATTCTAGGTCACCCAAAGGTGGTGAAGTGATTCTAGAATGGTAGTCATATCTCTAAACTTTAATTTAGAGTTCCAAACTCTTATTAATTATTTCATGTCCAATATGAACATCTTTGACCTAATTCATAAACATGTTGTGTTTATAATTCTAAAGTATTCTAACACAATTGATTAGCTTTATTTCAACATTAAGCTATGTGATCATGCATCTAATGCATAATTCATAACTTAAGAGAAGTTCAAACTTACCTAGCAAGTTTGATGCAAGATCTAATCTACTTCTTTTTGTTGAAATGGTTGGAGAACCTCCAAGGTGTGCAAGCTTGACTTCAAGATCCAATCTTGATTTCCAATGCTAGCAAGCTTCACTTTAAGATCCAATCTTGATTTCTTCTAGATGAAATGTTGTAGAGACCTCACAAGCTTCTCTAAACACTTCTCTAACTTAGGCTAATTTCTTTAAGAATTTGTTTTTACTTGTACTTGTTATTAAAACCTTCCTAAAGCTTACTATTTATTGCAAAACTTAGGCAATTTTTAATTAATAAAAGTTGTAATCAACTTTTAAGGGGGCTTAATCAAATTTGTCCAAATATGTATATATAGGTGTGACTAATCTCCATTGTCTCCCATTTTGATTTAATCCAATTAAATCAAGCCAATGATTAAGAAATGGATTAGTTCAATGTTTGCCACTTTGATTTAATCCAATTAAATCAAGCCAAAACCACATATTATTACATACTTACAATTACCATAATATCCTCAAATGGTAGAGATAATTATGATTTTACAATTAAGCTGGATGTGATTTGTAAAAATCTGGAAACTCTTAACATGAAAGTTAATGGTGGATCCACAAGTTCACCATTTGGAGGATCACCTGAGTCAGAATCTTTCAACCAACATAAAGAAACGGTGAATTATGTCAACAATTTCAACAGACAGGGGAACAATCCATATTCCAACACCTACAACCCAAGGTGGAGAAATCATCCCAATCTCGCATGGAGCAACAATTCAAGGCAAATGAACAACCCATCACCCGGATTCCAACAACAGAACAAAGGCCAGGAGCAGGCAAATGAATCAGGAATAACAGAAGTGTTGATCCACTTGAAAAAGATAGAAGCAAAACATGACTCTCAAGCAGCAAGATATGATGCTATGTTTTTCAATCCCAAGCAGCATTAATTCAAAGTCAATCTGCTTCTATTAAAGCACTGGAGAATCAAATTGGACAACTGGCCAATGCTCAGAGTTACAGACCGCCAGGTAACCTTCCTAGCAATACAGAGCTAAATCCAAGGAACATGGGAAAGGAGCAATGTCATGCCATCATGTTAAAAAGCGGTACTAAAATCAAAAAAGATGTTGGAATCAAGGCAACAATAATTGAAGATATTCCAAAAGAAACAAAGCAACAGATGGAGGAAAAAGAAGCAAAGGAAAAAGAACAGATCACTCCACCTCCACATTTTCCTCAGCGTCTTCAGAAGAATAAACTGGACAAGCAGTTTGCTCGATTCTTGGAGGTGTTCAAAAAACTGCATATCAACATTCCATTTGCAGAAGCGTTGGAACAAATGCCCAGCTATACCAAATCCATGAAAGACATTCTTTCACGAAAGTGGAGATTGGGAGATTATGAGACAGTAGCATTATCAGAAGAATGCAGCGCTATCATTCAGAGAAAACTTCCTCCAAAGATGAAAGATCCTGGCAGTTTCACTGTTCCTTGCACCATAGGAGAACATGACTTCGATAAGGCTCTGTGTGATCTAGGTGCGAGTGTTAACTTGATGCCTTTTTCTATTTTCAGGAAACTGCAGATTGGAGAAACAATGCCCACTTCAGTCTCACTACAACTTGCTGATAGAACGCTCATATTTCCGAGAGGTGTAGTTGAAGATGTGCTAGTCAAGGTTGACAAATTCATTTTCCCAGCAGATTTCATTGTCCTTGATATGGAGGAAGACGCAGACGTGCCAATCATCCTCGGGAGACCATTCTTGGCTACAGGTCGAACCATTATTGATGTACAAAAAGGAGAACTAATCATGAGGGTACAAGACCAAGAAGTAACATTCAATATTTTCAAAGCCATGAATTTCCCAGATGATGAAAAGAATGAGGAATGTTTCAGACTTGATGTGATACATAGTACCGTTCAGAACTCTGATGAAAGACAAAGTTCTACTGACAAAGTTAAAACATGTCAATTACCTGTGGAGCCTGAAGATAAAGCGCACTGAAGAAGCCTATTCTTGCACTACAAGCAACAGAAGAGAAAAATTTCCATCAGTTCAACAAATTGGAGGAATTTCACAATCAGCCTTTTGAGGATGCCAAATTGTACATAGAAAAGGCAAAGAAAAGACATGATGAGAAGTTAATGCGCATACAACTGGAACCAGGGCAGAAGGTACTATTAAACAAATCAAGGGTGAAATTCTTCCCATGGAAGCCAAAATCACGGTGGTCAGGTCCATTTGTGATCACCAAGGTTTTACCAGATAGAGCCGTTGAGATACATGATCCTGACTCCAACAAAACTTTCAAGGTTAAAAACAAGCATGTCAAGCACTACTGGGGAGAATCATTTAAGCGACAAAAAGAAAGTGTTACACTTTCAGATCCAGCCTAACATTCGAGAAGTCACGTCTAGCTGACGACTTTAAACTTAGCACTCGCAGGGAGGCAACCCATGCAATTTTTTGTATATATATTGCGATTTGGTGTGATTTAATTTTGTGTGTTTAGTTTTTGCAGATTAAGTCATTTTAAGATGGAAGAAGCTCTAGCAAATCTTCACAAGCAATTTCCTTCTCTCCCTCAAAAATCTCTGATGAAATTTTACAAAGCTCGCTTGGAACGGATGAGACTACTAACAATCCATGGTGTTCCTAATGACATTCGATGGGTAATTGAAGCACGAGTCCGATTGGCAGGTGAGTCTTCTGACTCTTTTATTTCACATCTGCCTGGTTTTGGAAGAAGCATCTATGAAAAGAAATGTAGAGCTAAGCAAATGGGTGTTTGTTACAAATGTGCACGCTGAAATTGCAATACTCGTTGTCGTTCTTTAGGAATGGTGTCTGATAATCGCGAAGACAAAATTAAATTCATTAGGGATGGCTTGAGTAATGAGTCTTTAGATGATATATCTTCGACTCTTGAGACGCATCCTAGTGGATGTGTTCACATAGCCTTTTGCAAATTACATACACAATTTCAAAAAGAAAGACAATTGTTAAGTCTTGGGAATCTGACTAAAAAAGACCATGTTTGCCAATTTATAAGAAAATTGGATGGGAAGGTTGTCACTGACGCATAGATGTCAATCAAGCTGTAAATTCTTGTACATATTATATCTCTTTGTCTTTTCCTAATAATTGTGATTTGTTTTGTTGTTTTCTTTTATTTTCTCCGACATAATCCATACCTTTTTGACTATCACGATTCATTATACTGTTTAACTAATAATTTTCATTTGGCAGGTACTAGTGCTATTATTGTTACTCACCCTTTTCAGGTGTTATAAATTCAACTCATCATTGCACATTTGAAAGCATCCAGAGTAAAACATGGAAGCCACTTCAAGAAGACGAATTGAAAACATTTGTGTGTTTTGCGGTACTAGTGTTGGTGTTAAACCACAATATGTAGCTGCATCACAGGATTTGGGTCGAGTATTAGCTGCAAGGAATATGCACTTAGTATATGGCGGTGGCAATCTTGGACTTATGGGGATCGTTTCAAAAGCCGTACAGGAAGGAGGCAGTCATGTCTTGGGAATCATCCCAAAACCCTTGGCGGAGGCAAATCTTATTGAACCATCCATCAAACGGAGAGGAACTGATCGTGCCAGGTATGTTTGAACGATTGGTAGAAATGATTAATTGTGCTGATGCTTTTATTGCTTTGCCATGTGGCTTGGGTACATTGGAGGAAATTTTTATAGTGCTATCTTGGACGAACCTGAAAATACACCAGAAACCGCTTGGACTGTACAATGTTGAAGGATTTTATGATTTTCTTTGTGTGTTTATTGATGATGCCCGAAGAAATGGGTTCGTGTCAAAACCTTTAAAAGAACTACTCTTTACTGCCAGAACTGCTCCGGATCTAATAGACCAACTATTAGCCTATGAACCACAAGTTGACCCTATCCTTTCAAAGATAAATTGGTCCGAGGACGATCATGGTAAGAGGCGTCAGATTAATCTGGATCTTAACCTTTAATTTCCTGTAGAATTTCAGCTAACAAGGTGTTATCTTTTAAACTCTTCTTCTACTGTTTAAAACATTGGGGACAATGTCTCATTTAGGTTTGATAGTTGATCAGTACCTTGTTTTTAGTTGTGTGTTGTTTTTATTTAGTCCGAAATTTTTCGAAAAATACAAAAAAAAAATTGAAATTTTTTCAAAAATTACAAAAATATTTTGTGTTTATGTGTTTTTATTTTGACTAAAAAGGTGAAATTGGTAAGAGATAGCTGAGTAAGGAGTTTCCACTCCTGAGACGTATCTCAAACCTATTTTAAAACACGTTAATTTTTGTTTATTTCATTTTAAATTATTTAATTTGTAAATTCTCCATAAAACGGACTAAAATGGATCTTCATATGCTCAGTTGACAGGTATTATCAACATACATGGAAACATACAGACATGAGCTATAATTGAAATGTTTGTAATATTCAGTGCTCTAGTTAAATGGAGGTCCGAGATCCGAGTTATTAAGTCTGTAAGGGTGTCTTAACACCCAGTACCCTAAAGCCAACTGGTTTGGGAGTCACTGGCCCAAAGCTCGCTACATGGATCGAGGATGTTCCAAAATATATATATCTAAAGTCTGAGTAATTAAGTCTGTAGGGGTGTCTTAACACCTGGTGTCCTAAAGCCAACTGGTTTGGGAGCCACCGACCTAAAGCTCGCTACATAGACGGAATATATTGTATATAAATAAAAAAAATGTTTTAAAAAAAAAATCAGAAAAATTATTCCATTGCTGCAAAAAGGTGTGAATTCTGATAAAACTTTAGGACAAAAATATTACTCTCTTATCAACTATACTTGTGACTGTTGTGGGCAAAAATGAGTTGTTTAATATTTTGTTAGTTGTGTATATGGAGAATGGTAAAAAAAATGATCGGAGAATTTACTTATTCAGTAATTTAGAAAGAAACAAAACAACTAGTAACTTGGAGTAGAAATTTCACCTTATTAGTCACTAACTTCTTTATTCTCTTTTCGCTTTTCTTTTTGCTTTTGTGTGCATTAGTTTTACTACCTTTTTACTTTTGTAAAATATTTGTGGGTATCATTTTTGTAAACCCTCACGAGACTACAACTCGTCCACTAGGGACACCTAGGGGTTTAAAGGCTTGTTGCATACGCTAAATGCAACCGTGATCCCTACGAAAGTGGCTTAGTTTATTTTTTTTTTGTTTTGCTCGAGGACTAGCAAAATGTTAGGTTTGGGGGTGTGATGAGCGGAAAATATATCAATATTTATTGCCCCTTTTACTTAATATTTTGTTTAGTTTCTCGGGTTTGATGAACGTTTTGATGTGTTTTAGTTTATTTTGCAGATAAAATAATATCGGGTCTCAATGAAATCATTTAGGACGAAATATGGGTCAAATAAGGGCAATTATTGGACTTGATATTTAATTTTGGAGATTGGAAATTTGAAAGGGCGTTTTTGACAAAGTGCAGTTTTGGAAATTCCAATTTTGCACATCTGTCGTATTTTGAGCATAACTGTTTACTTCGATATCGGATTGAGCTGATTCAAGTGCTAGATTAAAGAAGACGCAAAGATCTACAACTTTGAAAGACAAAATATTTTCGAATTCTGAATATTTCATGACCGAAATTGATGAACCATCCAGAAGTGTGTTGTGTGTAATTATTAAAGTCATTTTCAATCATTTTCAAAGCAAAAATATAAATTAATAAATAAATAATAAAATTATCAAATCATCACCAAACATGATAAGCAATTAGTGGAGCAATTAATAATGGATTTGGTGAAGTAATTAGTGGAGAAATTAATAATGGATTTGGTGGAGAATTTGATGGATGATTTGATGAAGGCAAAATTTTGCCTATAAATACCAAGTCATTTCATTTGTAAAATTCATACTTTCTTCTTTGAAATTCCTAAAGAATAAATAAGAAGATTGTATCTTGTTTGTTTATTTACAGCTTTCAGTAATTAATTTCCGCTTTCGCACTTTCTTTTCTTTATTTTTCAGTTTTTACTTTCCGCAATTTACTTTTACGCACAATCCTTTCCTTTCTTTACTTTTGCAGTTTTTATTTTTCAAGCAATGAGGAGGAAATTCCCCTTTGCGGGGGTGAAAGGTAAATCTTTTATTAATGCTATTTAGATTAATCTCCCTTAATTATAATATATAAACTATTTAAAACTTGACTTAATAAGTATACCGCTATATTGGCCGATTGGTAATTAATTATAAATTAGTTTTAACCTGACTAAGTATGGATACCGCCTGGTTGGTAATTAATTATTAATTTGACTTAATCAGGATACCACCTTTATGGCTGGTTGATAATTATCACGTAAAGTTAATATATTATATTAAGGGAGATATCTAAAATAGTAGTAATAAAAGTTGATCCTCTAACCCCCAGCATTTTCTTTTTTTGTACTTTTACTTTATTTAATTTCAGTAATTTACTTTTCAGTAATTTACTCTTCAGCAATTTACTTTCAGTAATTTACTTTTATTTTTTTTTTTTTTACTTTTTAATTTTACTTTTTACTTTTTTTACTTTTCAGCAATTTACTTTTCAGTATTTAATTTTCAGTATTTTACTTTATGTCTTTTATTTTATTTAAATTTTTACTACCCGTAAATATGTGTTGTAACTAAGCCAGTTATCTGGGGTTGTGATGAAATCCAATATCACCGGTTTATAAGGGGTTATATTATAGCTTGGGTAATATAAAGGTTTATTTATTGAGTCTTAATCTTAATGTTTTTTATTAACTGGCCATTAATAAAATTGATTAGGTAAACTTAAAATGAACTTGGAAAATGGATTTTAGGTTAAAGACCTTAGACTCAATAGCCCACGATCTTCCTTGAGGATAGATAACCCTTTAATAGATTTCCTTACAGGATAGGAATATACCTGTCGGGCGGGGGTAGCCATAATTGGAACTTAAACTTAATGAATCCAGGTAATTTGGTTGACATAGACATATGGTTCAATTGGGTTATATTGGGTATTTGTAATCGACCATCGGAAGAGGCTTTTACATAATTTTGTGATCCAGGTTAATAAATTAATATATTACGCAACTGTAAGATAACCACTTCATCTTTAATAGATATTGGAAGGATTCACAACCCTGGATAGTTTTATAAATTTGAATTTTCTTCAATCTACTTTCAAGAAATTTTATTTACTTGTTTTAAGTTTTAAAGTCACCCCCCAATCAAACAATCAATCTATTAGATACTTGTAAACATTTGACCTCATAAAAAATTAATAGCAAGGGTTTTAAGTCCTCGTGGGATCGATACTTTTTATACTACTTGAACGATACGTGCGCTTGCGTTATAAGCGTGTGATTACGCACCGGTCAGAATTCACGAAGAACATGAACGACCTTTCTGAACTATACAAGTCGAGGTCATCACATATGTCTAACAATCCTTCTGTCGTAGGCTATCTGAGTTGTGCTTAGGAAACATAGAATACACTGTCAAGTTTCTGAGGTGCACATCTCATGTCGACATGTCCACAATTCTTCATAACTGATGCGATCCACCCTATGTGATCGACTTTGGCCAAAGATTTAAGAATCATGACTTTGCTCACATGGATACCTAAACCCCTTATGGTACACATACGGGCCGACAGATCATATCTTACTTCGAATTTGATTACTGAGTGTATCGGTCCATACCCAACCAACATCTAGATTCCAGACCATGAAAGGTTTCTGACATACATGACATCAAAGTGTGAATGATCTCACACAAAATCAATGTTATCCTACAGTCAAAGGTTTACATATGCTACTCGACTCAATGAAATTCCTATTAACGGTGGTGTGTACTTCCAACTATTAGGAATCACATGTGAGTCATTTAGTATTCGCTTCAATGAATACCCACATGTCTATATGAGTTTCCAAAACTCATGGTACATCGGGTTAAACCATTGGAACTCCAATTCCAATATACGACATGTGCTAGTCTTCTATGTTATAGGAATTCGACCGTATTCCAAAACCAACAACTAGGAATATTTACTTTAAGAATAGTTTACACCCAGTGTCAAGACTATTCTAAGGTCGATGTCATTTTTAACATATCTATACATCAATCTAATATGCGTAATGACAATACCATTAATAAGGTATGAAATGAAAATATAGTTATTTTATTAATAAATAATAAAATATACAATTCGGATTGGCACTCCAAACACCAACTTCATCAATATTTTGGGCTCTCCCAATACCCGATTGACAATCAAAATGTATGCTTATAGTTGGCACTGATTTTGACCAATTTGGAATATGCTCTAAGAAATTTCAAAGGCACTCTAATTCTCCCACTCTTTTGTCTAATGTTATGAACTCAGACTCCATAGTAGACCGGACAATACACGTTTGCCTCGAGGATTTCTATGACATAGCTACACCACCAATTGTGAAAATAAATCCATTTGTGGATTTGAAATCCACTATATCATATATCTAGTTAACATCTTTGTATCCCTCTAGGACAACAAGATATCTTGTATAATGCAGAAAATATTTTGAAGTTTTTCTCAGATACCTCAAAACTCTCATTATGGCTTTCCACTGGTTATGTCCCGGATTACTCATATATCTACTGAGCCTATTTATAACTTGTGTGATATTTGGTCGTGTATAATTTATGAGATACATTAGACTTCTGATTATTCTCGAATACTCTAATTGTGATACATTCGAGCCAGTATTCTTTTATAAATGAAGAGTTAGGTCCACACAAGTTCTAGCCACGTTTAGATGTTCTTTATTATATTTATCAAGTATTTTCTCTACATAATGAGCCTGAGATAATATGTACCCCTCAGATGTTCTAGAAATCTTAATTCCTAAGATCACATCAGATACTCCTAAATCTTTCATATCAAATTTAGTGGTGAATATTTTCTTGGTAGACTGAATCATCTCATGATTACTACTAATTATCAGCATATCGTCTACATAGAGGCACACAATGAAATACCATTTTTGAGTTAATTTAGTGTATACACACTTATCACACTCATTGATTTTGAACCCACTTGACAATATTTCTTTGTCAAATTTCTCAAGTCATTATTTAGGTGCTTGATTTAATCCGTATAAGGATTTTAAAAGTTTGCATACCTTGTGTTCTTGTCCAGGTATATTAAAACCTTCTGGTTGTTTCATGTAAATCTCCTCATCTAATTCACCATTTAAGAATGTCTTCTTCACATCTATTTGATATATTTCAAGACCAAATATAGATGTGATGGCTATAAGCATTCTTATTGAAGTGATATGGGTCACTGGTGAATAGGTATCAAAGTAATCAATACATTCTTTTTGTCTATAACCTTTTATGACAAGTCTTTTATTGTACTTATCTATTGATCCATCAGGCTTCATCTTTCGTCTGAAAATCCATTTGTAGCCTAACGTCTTACAACCTAGAGGAAGATCAACCAACTCTCAAGTATGATTTTGAAAGATGGAATCAATCTCAATGTTGATAGCCTCTTTCCACAAAAAATACCTCTGAGGTAGACATCGCTTCTTTAAAACTTTGAGACTCATTTTCTAACAGGTATGTCAGCAAATCAGGTCCAAATGATTTAAACTTTCTTACTCTTTTTCTTTGTCTAGGTTCATTTTCCTCAATATTTTCATGTTGATCGGATTCTTGATTAACTTGATCACTGCTTGCAGTAGTAGCAATGTTTCTTTTGAGAGACTATGTTCTTTGCTTTTCTTTAAAAGGAAATATATCTTCAAAGAATGTTGTATTTATTGACTCAATTATCATATTTGGATTGATGTCAGGAATTTCAGACTTATGTACCAAGAATCGATACACACTTCTGTTGTGAGCATATCTGATGAATATACAATCAATATTTTTTAGTCATATTCGCTTCTTCTTAGGTTTAGAAACCAACATTTTGGCGAGACACCCCTGTACTTTCAGATATTTATAGGGAGGTGCATGACCTTTCCACAATTCATATGGTATCTTGTTAAGTCTTTTGTGAAGTGACTTGTTTATAATGTAGTTGGCGCAAGTAAGGGTTCCCCCTCAAGTTCTGGGGTAAACTAGAGCTTGTCAACATGGCATTCATCATTTCTTTCAACGTTCGATTTTTGCATTCTACAATCCCATTTTATTTAGGCGAATAAGGAGCAGTAGTTTCGTGAATAATTCTGTGATTGGAACAATATTCACCGATTGGTGACACATATTCACCTCCTCAATCACTCCCAATTCTTTTGATTTTCATGCCAAGTTTATTTTCAACTTCATTCTTATAGTGAATAAAGCTCTCAATAGATTCATCTATGCTCCCCAGCAAATATAAATAGTAAAATCTTGTGCTATTGTCGATAAAAGTGATAAAGTATTTGTTACCGCCTCATTTGCACAACATTCATATCACATATATCGGTGTGAATAAGTTCCAAGGGTTCAGAACTTCGTTCTATAAAATGAAATGATGTTCTATTCCTTTTTGCTTCAATACATACTTCACATTTATATTGGTTATCAATTGTAAATTTAGGTATAAGGTCCATGTTAATTAATTTAAGCATTGTATCATAATTAACATGCCCCAACCTCTCATGCCATATATTTTGTGACTCAATAATATAAGTAGAAGATGTAGCTTTATTATTAGCATTGTGTCGATTGACAATCATTACATTGAACTTGAAAAACCCCTAGTGAGGTATGTTTTTCCTACATAGACATCATTTTTTGTCAGCTAAAACTTGTCAGAAATAAAAACAAGCTTAAAATTATTCTTGCTAAGGAGTGAGCCCGAAACCAAGTTCTTTCGAATATCAAGAACATGCAAAACATTCTTCAATGTAAGCTCTTTTCCGGATGTCATCTTCAGAACCACTGTGTCTTGTCCAACCACTCTAAAGGTAGACGAGTTTCCCATTGTTAGATGATCGCCACCATCGACCTTCTGATAGGAGGAAAATATATTACTGTCAGCACAAATATGACAAGTAACCCGCGTGTCTACCCACCATTCTCTTAGATTCTCATCCAAGTTGGCTTCAATTACAACTGTTGAGAGGTTCAACTCTGAGATATCATCAGTTAGCAGCTCATCCTCGGTGACATAGGACTCATTTTTCTTTTCCTTACCTTTGTCCTGAGACTTCATGTTTCTGCAGTCATTTTCCATATGATCGCTTTTCGTACAAACGTAGCACTTCCCCTTGAACTTCTTGTTTGCTTAGGAAGAATCAGCTTCATTATTCTTTCTCTTTCTGCTACCCTTTCCACCCTCGACGATGTTGGCCTTAGACTCCATAGTCATGTAGCTTGCCTTTTCGGACTTCCTATTGTCCTCTTTTTGTGTTTCAGATAGCGTCTGAAGTCCTTACATGATGGAGGTAACTTGTCAATGATTGTGGCAACTTGAAAAATCTCATAGAGTTTCATTCCATCATCCAATATTTCGTGAATGATCAATTGCAGTTCACCTAACTGATGAGTCTATAATTTTATAGTCCAGGAACCTACCCAAGATAAATTTCTTTTGTCTGACACCTCTGTTTTGTATTTATCCTTGAGAGATTACCAGAGGATCTTCACAGAAGTCATGCCTTGGTACATATTGTATATGGTATTGTCAAGTCCTCCCAAGAGATAGTTCTTGCACTAGAAATCGTCTTGCGACCATGTCTCAACTCGTAATTACTGGGTTATCTCTATTTCTTCCTCCACATGACCCGAATGATCTTCTTTGAGATATTTAGCCAACTATAATGTTGTCAAGTAGAACAATATTTTACTTTGCCATTGTTTGAAGTTTGCTCCACCAAATTTATCTGATTTCTCTCCATGAGCGACCGGTTCTATGATATTTCCACTAGCCATATGTAACTGAAAATGATTGACATAAGACAAATCACACAAATATCAACTTTATGATCATGTTTATATATTACACTAAAAATTCTACTTGTTATTATTTTGGATTGAAGTACCAAATAATACAAGTCCTTGAATTTGTGACTAAAAATTGCTTATGATAGGTGAATAAAGAAAATTTCCCAAAGGACGAGGGGGTCCGGTGTAACCACTTAAGTCTCTGCCCACTTAGTCTCATATCGCCTTGGTGATAGAATTTCCTCAAACACTTTAAATTCAATCAAGGTTGAATGGAATTACTTGTGTATAACTACACTTTAACTCTCAACCAAAGATACGAAAAATAACACGACATATTTTTTTTCCATGATAATAACATCAACTTTATCACTTACAAACTAGTATATTAATATGTGATAATTGAGAATATTTTAATTAACTTAAATCTATAATAATCAAGTTTATAATTTCATTTTATGATTTTCCTAAGTTAATTAAACATTTAATGAATAAACTTTAAAATAGTAAGTTACAAGTCATAATGTAATTTCTTATTAGAATTGTGTTGTTTCAAATGATATGGTTACTTAACTATCCACAAGTCACAAATTGAAAACATGCATGCATCTTGTCAGAGGAAGTCTAACAGTCATAATAAACTCACATGTGAACTGATGATGCACACTATTATTATTTGATTGATTTATTTATTTATTTTTTAATTAATAAATTAATAACGACAATGCATATTGACACACTCACAAAGTGGTTCTTTTACTCTTAATTATAAGAGTGTCGAAGTAATAAAATAACTCGGTAAGTCCGGGATCGATCCACATGGAATAGATTTAGTAAATTAAAATAATAATTCGAGTAAAAATGAAAAGATTGATTTTTTTGAAGTGATTGATAATTTTAAATTGGACTGCAATAATAAAATAAAAATATTGGGGCTATGGGATCCACTTTTAATATTTCAAATTTAGAAATCTTACTTTTTATAATCTATAAATTGTCATTATTACCTAATTAATTTAATATAAGAATTAATTATGCCAAAAGAAATCAAATCAGCCATAAAAGGCATTGATAGCATTTGTCAATAACAAGTCCAGTCAGGTACTCAATTATGCCAAATAAATAAAATCAGCCATATAGGCGGTAACAAAGTTTGTCAAAAATTAATCTAGATTGAAATTAGATATTAATTATTAGATTATAATTTATATATTATAATATAAATAAGATTAATCAATTTTTTATATTAAAAGCTTTACTCTTTACCTCAACACAATGAAATTAACTACTCATGATTTGAATAAAAACACTCATAATTTTACTACTGAAAGAAGAAGAAATTACAAAAAACTTTTAAAAAAATTAAAACACACAAGAGTTGGAACTCCACAAATTCTCCAAAAAGAAATATGGAAATGAGCTGCCGAAAACTGCTGCTGAGCATAGAAGATGCTCAACATCCTTTTGCATTACATCTTGTAAGATGTTACATAATAAAATTGTAAAAAACAATTATAATAAAATTGTAAAAAACAATTATAATAATCTAATGTCTTTGTCATCCACCAAAAGGCATGGTGGATGACATTTAATAATGGTGAAGTCCACACAATTTTGACAAATTAGTGGATATTGGGTTCATTGGCTTATTGTCTTGACATGGCTGCTTACGTGGTTCCTGGCTCATCATGACTCAAGCTAGCTGATTGAATGAAAAGCAAAGGTTGTGCAAGCATGAGTTAGTGTGGTACGTGAGGGCATTTGTCTTAGCATGGGATTTGTTATTTGCTGCATTCATGAAATACATGCAACTTTACATTCACGCAATTAGTGCAACAAGACTTATGTTTCCATTTTTTAAGTTCTACGCTCTTTTTGAGTTTTCTGGGTCCTGAAATTCAGATATCATATCCATTTTTCTGTTGAGCTTTCGAAACAATATTTTACCTACACAATAAATAATAATCACAATAAAACATAAATATAATTATTATTTAAAAAAAATGTGGTAAATTAAGTGGATTAATGAAATTATAAGTGTAAAATGATTAGTTTCTCTATTATTATATGTACACTTGTTAATACGTATTTCTCTCCCAATCAGCTTATTACTAGTCCCTAGTAATTTAAGCGAAAACTTAAGAGAAAAATTCTTATCCAAGTTAATAATTGTTTTCTTTCTGTTTAAATAATCAAATAAGTAAATTATCTTGTACTTTTTACTCTTCTTCATACACACATAAAACAAGGTATTAATCAATTCATTATGCTCACAATATTCACAAGTTTTGTTGAAAATAGAGTAATATTTTTGTCCTAAAATTATATTAGAGTTCACACATTTTTGACAATGTAAATTTATTTATAAATATAAAAATATTTTTTTAAAATAATAATATATCTTCAATCATTCTAGCGAGTTTTGGGCCAGTAACTCCCAAACTAATTGACTTTAGGGCACTAGGTGTTAAGACATCCCTACAAACTTAATTGCTCGGATCTCAGATGTTAAAAAAAAAGAAGTGTCAGATTTCCTTAAGCTTTCTCTTTAACCCATGTAACAAATTTTGGGCCAGTGACTTCCAGACTAATTGTCCTTATAGCACTAAGTGTTAAAAACACCCATATGACTTAATTTCTCAAGTTGGAGAGGTTAGGAAATTGAACTTACTCACAATTTTTTTTTTTTACAAACTCAAGCTCTATCATTTTACGTGAACAATCACTGCTTGCTGTGGCAAGATGTCTGGTTACTAAGTAAAAGCATTGTTAGTTTTTTTTTGAATAAAAATACAAATTACATTGCCTTTAGGTGCTACCTCCAACAAACTAGAGAACTGAATATTATAAAATTTTCACTTTCAACCCACGATCATATGTTACTGTGTATGTTGATAATACTTGTCAAATAAGCATATGAAGATCAAATTTAATCAATATTATGGATAATTCACAAATTGAAATGATTCAAAATGAAAGAAACAAAAATAACTTGTTATGAATAAATTGAGATGCGACTCAGGAGCGAAAACTCATTACACTGACATCTCTGAACAATAATTCCACTTGGTTAGTCAAAATTTTATTGTTAGTTTGTGTGTAGTTTTTTTTATTTTTATTTTTTAAAAATACAAAATAAAATTAAAACAGAAATAATTTTTGTTTACACACAAAATAACGACAAAGCAAAAACAACATAAAAAATTATTTTTTTATAAAACAACAACACAAAAATGAAAAAATATATTTTTTTGAAAGAAAAACACAACAATGAAACATAAAAAAGAAAATCTAATCAATTATCTCATCCCCCAACCAAATTCAGGTCCACACCTTATAATACACATAAAGTCCACATTCACTTAAAAATCAGAAAAATATTATTGTCTTTATCTATCTTATAATCTACATAAAGTCCATATAGATCTGACATGAGCCTAACTCTCTATATATATAAGTTGTATATTTGTTCTTATGTATAACTAATTTATATGTATGTATGAAAAATTTGTTGTAAGTATATTTGTGGGAATTTTTATTATGCTTAAATAATTTATTTTAATGCATGAGAATTAATTAATATATGAGATATATTATTTAAATGTATTAATATATGAGATAATTTAAATAAATTATTGGCATGATTAATTGATTTATTTGCTAAATTATAATAATAAAAATTATGGCTTTGGTAATTTTTACAATTATCGAAAAAAATTAAAAAATTTATCGGGATACGATCTCGCGCGTACGAATATTTTCAATTAAAACGTTAAATTCTTAAATGATAAATATAACATTTTTACATATAAATCGTAACTGAAATACTTAAATGATGACAAATTATATTAGATAATAAATAATAATATTTACTTTTTACCATTGCAATTTCTTTCTCAATTGTAATGTGGAAGCAATTTAAGCTAAACACACCATTATAAAAAAGACATTTTATGATGATTCTAAAGGGTTTTTTATGATGAATTTTAAACCGTCATCTTATGCAGAGTTATAAAAAATCTCAAATTTTTTATGACGGTTACCGTCATCTTTTGTTTTGTTTAAAAAATTATGACTGTTTTTACCGTCATAAATATTAATAGTAAAAAGATGACAATTAATATAAAAACTGTCATCTTTTGTTATATCTAAAAATTATGACAGTTTTGTAAAAAATCATCCTAAATAATAACAATAAAAGATGATTCATCATTTTTTATTATATTTAAAAAATTATGATAATTTTATGGAAAAATCATCATAAATACTATCAGTAAAAAGATGACGATAAAAACCGTCATCTTTTATTATAGTTAAAAAATTATGACGATTTTATAAAAATAATTCGTCATAAATACTCAAATAAAAGATGACAGTTTGTCATCTTTGATTTTTAATGACTATTTTTATTACAACACATATTCTATTTCAATCAAAACGGAAAAATATTACAGTGATAAGCCAATAATTTACATACATATCAAGCAATCCATCAAAATTAATAGTTAGGCAAAGTTCTTGAGATCATACATTAAGAGGAAAACTGATGCATTGGAGTATTTTCGAGTGATATCTTCATCAAATATACACACGATAGATTCGAGCTCTTAGGAATACATTAAAGGATTTACTAAAATTTTTAAATATATAATTATTTTATTATGGAGATATATTCATACTTACAATAAATATTTATGAAATAAGATGAGTCTCTTATTTTCTCCATTATAAATGGAAGAATTTTTACACCCAACCCATTGGCAATAGCTTGAATGGCAAAACATTACTTCCTAGTTAAAGCAAATATTCATCTGTTTTCTTTTTTGAAAGAGATTAAAGTGAAATGATTCTCACTGGAAAAGATAAAAACTCAATTAGTGTTAAAAAAAAAAAAAAAAAAAAAGAAAGAAAAGAAAAAGAAAAAAAGAAAAACCTAGTAGTGTTGTAAATTAAATGGTCCCATACACTTGTCTTTTATGTTTTAGCTTATCCCACATTGATTAGGGATAATAATATTAACCTAAACCTATCTCTATAAATAGAGAGTAAATCTTGTATAATTGATTCATTCAAAAATCAATAGGAAGAAAAGCTTGCAGCTTTACAAGGTATTATTTTCTTCATTTTCTCTCTTATTTTATAACACGTTATCAGCACGATTTGCTTCTATTTAATTTTTCTTTTAACAAAAATAAGCAAAAGTGAAATGCATCGGCCTGAAGCCAATTGATACGCCTGAAGCCAATTTCATATGGCAGCTTTAAGCCATTCATTAAGCCATTCAATACCCAACTTTCAGATTCAAATTCAATATGGCATGAAGCCTTTGTTTTGATATTTTGATGGCCTTGGCGTGAATCTGATAATCATTTGCACATCTGCAAATTGCTTTACCCTACTCACAACAATTGCTATTGTTGATGATGATCCAATGGCATCAATTTCCATTAAGCCCTTGTTAATCATGCGCAACACATGCTGTGAGTAATGAGCCATTGTTCTGTTTTTCGTTTCCATTTTTTTTTTTTTTTTTTTTTTTTTTTTTTTTTTTTTTTGAGCATGGATGTGGTAGATCTAAAACTTTTTATTAGTTTTCTTTTATTTCAACTTGAAGTTTGTAGTGTAAATAAATTAGAACCTGAAGTTCTAAATTTTCAATCATAAAATTAGAACCCGCAGTTCTAAATCACTATGTCATGTTCTTATTGTTCTTATTGCCATTAATTTGGATCCTCCACATCAGAAAATAATTTTTTTTTTAATTATTATATTAGAACCTGCAGTTCTAGATCTACAAAACCCGAAGTTCTATAATTACACTACAATTAACGAACCTGAAGTTCTAATCTCAATCAACATTAGATTAAAACCTGCAGTTTTAAATCTATCATAGAACTTGAAGTTTTGAATATACAATATAATATTTATGAACTTGAAGTCTAAATATATGAATGATATTTTTTTTTACTTCGCAATTAGTTTTGTTTAATATATTTATTATTATGACATTTATATTTTTTTTACAAGGAATCTTGAAAATGTCAAGTCTCATAAACATGCAAATTCCCGCACTCGAAGTTTCCGGAAGAAACTATCTCTCATGGGTTTTGGATGCCAAAATGTATTTGCGAGCAATGGACCTCGAAAGCACCATAAGCCAAGGAAATCAAACATCCATGCAGGATAAATCAAAGGCTATGATCTTTCTTCGTCATCATCTGCATGAGATCCTGAAAGCTCAATACCTGACAGTTGAAGATCCATTGATTTTATGGAATAACCTGAAAGAGAGATATGACCATCAAAGGGATATCTTCCTCCCTAGAGCAAAATATGAGTGGACAAATCTGAGATTGCAAGACTTCCAAAAGGTTTCAGACTACAACTCTGAGCTGTTTCGCATCACCTCACAGCTGAAATTGTGTGGTGACAATATCACTGAAGAAGACATGCTTGAAAAAACACTCATTACCTTTCATGCGACAAATATGATTCTGTAACAACAATATCGGAAGCGTCACTTCAGAAAATACTCAGATTTGATATCTTGTCTCCTAGTTGCTGAACAAAATAATGAGCTACTAATGAAGAATCATGAATCACGACCAACTGGATTTAAGCCATTCCCAGAAGCGAATGCAAATACACATACGAATAATGGACGTGGTCGGGGAGGTAAAAGAAGACCCGGAGGGCGTGGTTATCATCCCCGTGGTGGTCATAATAACTCAGGACAACAAAACAAAAAGGATGGACAACACCAGAAGTGGAATGTCTATAAAAGAGATAATAAAGAATATGGTGCAGAAAAGAAATCTACGAAAAATAATAATGATCAAATTTGTTATCGATGTGGAGGAAATGGACATTGGTCACATATCTGTCGTGCAGATGACCATTTAGTGGAGCTATACCAAGCATCCAAGAAAAGGAAAGGAAAGAAGATTGAAGCTAACTTTATCAATGATTCGGATCCAGTAGATCTCACTCATCTTGATGTCTCTGATTTCTTCGAGGACCCAGAGGGAATGATTGATCACCTGATTGGCGATGGAAATGTCCATCGTGACTAAACTTTAAATTTTATATTTATTTTATGAATGGTTTAGGAATATTGAATTTTATTTCGCATTTTATTACAATTTTATTTGAATAATTTTTATCACATCAGATGTACTTTATTTCATAACTTTTACTTGAATTCTAATATGAACTTTGTTTACAAGAATATGGATCCTAAAAATAAATTATCTATTCTGGAAAATAAATGTGGGGATATATGTTTGGCTGATAGTGCAACCACACACACTATCCTTCGAGATAGAAAATATTTCTTGGACGTACAATTACGTGAAGGAAAGGTAAACATTATATCTGGTCCTGTAGACCTAATTGAAGGCTCTGGAAGAGCCATAATCTTATTAGTAAGTGGAACAAAATTATACATTGAAAATGCTCTATATTCAGGCAGGTCCAGTAGAAATCTACTAAGTTTCAAAGATATTCGCAGAAATGAGTATCATATTGAAACTTTAGATGAAAACAAAATAAAATATATATGTATTACCAAAAATATCTCAGGTAAGAAATATATATTGGAAAAACTTTCGGCTTTCTCATCTGGATTGTATTATACAATCATAAATTCAATAGAAAGTCATGTAGTGATGAACCAGAAGTTCAATAATACAAAGATGTTTATGTTATGGCATAATCGTCTTGGTCATCTAGGAGCTACGATGATGCGTAGAATAATTGAAAATTTCAATGGGCATAAATTAAAGAACTAGAAGATTCTATTGACAGATGAGATCAATTGCACTGTTTGCTCACAAGGCAAACTTGTGATACGCCCATCTCCATCTAAGATTGCCCTTGAATCCCCATCATTCTTACAAATGATTCAAGGAGACATTTGTGGACCAATTCATCCACAAAGTGGACCTTTCCGTTACTTTATGGTTTTGATTGATGCATCTGCACGGTGGTCACATGTTTGTTTGTTATCCACACGTAACATTGCATTTGCCAAACTACTTGCCCTGATGATTAGATTAAAGGCACAATTCCCAGATTATCCAATCAAAACCATACGATTAGATAATGTTGGTGAATTTACATCCAAGACATTTGATGACTACTGTACATCAGTTGGAATCGATGTTGAACATCAAGTTCCACATGTACATACACAAAATGGATTGGCAGAATCATTGATCAAGCGAATTCAGGTAATTGCAAGAACTTTATTGTTACAATCTCAATTACCAATTTCTACATGGGGTCATGCTATACTACATGCAGCTGCTTTAATTCACCTTAGACCCACAGCTATCATCAATATTCTCCAATCCAACTTGGTCACCAACCAGATATTTCCCATCTACGCACTTTTGGTTGTGCTGTATTTGTTCCAATTTCACCCCCACAACGTACAAAGATGGGACCTCAACGTCGTTTGGGGATATATATATTGGTTTTAATTCACCTTCCATTATCAGATATTTGGAACCTTTAACGAGTGATATATTTACCGCATGTTTCACGGACTGTCATTTTCATGAGACAATTTTCCCACCATTATGAGAAAAGAAAGAGCCTCCAGAAGCAATGCATGAACTTTCTTGGAAAGTTCCTGCCATGTCTCACTTAGATCCTCGCACCAGCCAATGTGAAAATGAAGTGCAAAGGATAATCCATTTGCAACAAATTGCAAATCAATTACCAGATGCATTTACAGATGCTGCAAAAGTAACAAAGTCTCATATACCAGCGGCTAATACACCAGCTCGGGTGGTTATTCCTGTTGAACAATCTAGTGTAAATGCAGCTAATGAATCATCTATTGCATGTCAGAAACGTGGTAGACCACTTGGTTCTAAAGATACTATTCCCCGGAAGAGGAAAATGAGAGATTCGGATCCTGTTGAAAATAATGCTCGAGCAATGACTATACCCACATCTTCTCAATCACCAGTTCCAGAAGAACTGATAATCCCTGAAGAGATATCAACCCCTGAAGAGGCTTAAAATTCCAAAAATGAGGAAAAATCTACAAATTATACTTACACAAGAGAACTGTGGGATCGAAATGAAATAACCATCGACAATGTGTTTTCATATACAGTAGCTACTGAAATTGCAAATGATTTTAAACCTCAAATTGTCGATGAATGTAGACAAAGACACGATTGGCCTAAATGGAAAGAAGCAATTCAAGCCGAATTGACTTCTTTAGCCAAACGTGAAGTATTTGGACCTGTAGTCCAGACACCTGAAGATGTCAAACTCGTTGGTTACAAATGTGTGTTTGTACGAAAACGTAATGAACATAATGAAATCATTAGATATAAAGCTCGACTAGTTGCACAAGGTTTCTCGCAAAGACCAGGTATTGACTATGAGGATACATATTCTCCAGTGATGGATGCCATTACGTTTTGATTTTTAATCAGTTTGGCAGTCTTTGAAAGATTGGACATGCATCTTATGGACGTAGTGACAACATATTTGTATGAGTCACTTGACACTGATATTTACATGAAAGTCCCCGAAGGATTGAAAATGCCTGAAGCATATAAATCAATTGATCGTAAAATATGTTCAATCAAGTTACAACGATCTTTATACGGATTGCAATAATCTGGACGCATGTGGTATAATCGTTTGAGTGAATATTAGATGAAAGAATGATATATAAATGATCATATCTGCCCATTCGTATTTATTAGAAAGTTCGAAATTGGATTTGCCATTATAGCAGTATATGTCGATGATATGAACTTAATTAGAAATCCTGAAGAGCTTCTAAAAACTGCTGAATACTTGAAAAGAGAATTCGAGATGAAAGACTTGGGAAAAATGAAATATTATCTCGGCTTGCAGATCGAGCATAAAACTAACGGAGTATTTATCCATCAGTCTGCATATATTGAAAAAATTCTCAAACGTTTCAACATGGATAATGCTCATTCATTAAGTACTCATATGGTAGTCCGATCTCTCGATCCTAAAAAGGACCAATTTCGTCCTAAAGAAGATAATGAAGAGATACTTGGTCCAGAAGTATCATATCTTAGTGCAATTGGTGCCATGTTGTATTTAGCTCAATGTACCAGACCAGATATTGCATTTTCTGTTAATTTGTTGGCAAGATTTAGTTCTGCGCCAACTCGAAGACATTGGAATGGTGTCAAACATATCTTTCGTTATCTTAACGGCACTAATGACTTGGGATTGTTTTATTCAAATGAGCCAACACAAAATCCAGGCATTGTTGGTTACGCTTATGCAGGATATCTCTCTGACCCTCATAAGGCACGTTCACAAACAGGGTATGTTTTTACCTATAATAATACAGCAATTTCATGGCGATCTACAAAACAGTCTTTTGTTGCTACCTCATCCAATCACTCAGAGATACTTGCATTACATGAAGCAAGTAGGGAGTGTATATGGTTAAGGTCACTTATACATCACATTCAGAGCACATGCAACTTAAATTCTGCCACAGATATTCCAACAGTTATATATGAAGATAATGCTGCATGTATTGCACAAATCAGAGGAGGGTACATCAAGGGAGACAGAACCAAACACATCTCACCTAAATTCTTTTATACTCATGAGCTCCAGCAGAGCAAGTAAATTGATGTCAAACAAATAAGATCAACCGATAATTTTACAGACTTATTTACTAAAGCTTTACCGACTTCAACATTTGAGAAACTTGTATATAGCATTGGCATGCGCCGACTGAGCAAATTATCTTGATAATATTTCATCAGGGGGAGCATAATCATTGACATCAAGAAATATTGTTGGATAAAAGCGCATTGTACTCTTTTTCCTTCGACCAGGTTTTTATCCCATTGAGTTTTACTGGCAAGGTTTTAATGAGGCAGTGTTAGATCAATTATTGTAAAATTAAAATGATGGGTCCCAAGAGTGAGTGTTGTAAATTAGATGATCTCATACACTTGTCTTTTATGTTTTAGCTTATCCCACATTGATTAGGGATAATAATAATAACCTAAACCTATCTCTATAATTTGATTATCATCGGATAAGCATAATTTGATATATTTTTTAAAATTTAATTTACGAGTAATATTGTAGTTCTCTCTCTATATATATAATAATAAGTTTCCAAAACGATCGATCGGACATATGTTTTTTTCCAGTTGCACGTAAAATATTAATACTTTATCGTGTAATATTTTTTTTAAAATGGTAAGTCTCGCTAATAACTCCTTAATAGTGTTAGTATGACAACACCTCACCATACCTTTGAAATTAAGAGTTCGAGTACGAGTCTTTATTTATCATTTTCTTTGACTTCAGATTTTGAATTGAACCTCAACTTTCACTTCAAATCCAGCAGGTCTCGATAAATATTGAATTGAGGATCCGATTTGAAATGATAAAAATAAAAACATTCATAATACGAGTGATAGTGATTATTTAAGTTACAACAATTTAACTGGTGTGAGGGACAATCATAAGTTTTGATTTCGATACACGTATATCTTTATATTATATTTTCAAAATAATATTAGAAGAAAAAAGATTAGTCTCATCTAACTAATCTTAATTTAAATGGTTTTAGAAATTTCTTGAAATAAAATAATATTAGACAGTTTATTGTATCATTCTTTGTGGTAGTAACATTGCTCTATTCCAAAAGACAGATCAACAATGCTATCTCTTCATTTTTCTTTTTTTGGTCTTTGAAGAATCAAATGTGTTTACGGATGGAACATACATATCTATTTCACCTTTACCTTTATCCATCTCTTTATTTTCCTTTCAATTTCGCATCTTTAACAAGTAAGTAGCACAGTAACTAAGCTTGAAGAGGAAAACGATACCGACCATTCACTGCTCTAAATCATAGTTTCCGGTTGGTAGAATAGAAAAGAGATTTTAACAATGGACAGTGAGATTGTCAATGTCGATAAAATAAAAAAAGAACTTGTTCAAGACTGCCATGAGAGGTGAGTGGGATAAAGTGATTGAAATATACAAGGAAGATCAAAGAGTTCACAAGGCCAAGATCACAAGATCAGGCGGGACTGCTTTACACGTTGCTGCTTCAGATGGCCAAGTAGAAGTTGTCGAAAAGCTTGTGGAGACGATTCAAGAACTCGACGTCTTAAACATTGGGGACGAGCGTGGCAACACGCCCCTGCATATTGCCGCCGGGCTTGGGAGTGTGAGCATGTGCAGATGCATTGCTACTGCGGATCTGGAATTGATTGGTGCTCGTAATTACGACAGTGAAACCCCTTTCTTCTTGGCCGCTCTTCATGGTCATAAGAGTGCATTCCTTTACCTGCATTCTATCTATCCTTCTGAGAAGAAAGGATGGAGAGACCATTCTTCACTGTGCCATCTATGGCGACTATTTCGGTAACTTCAAATCATAGAGAGAATTTTTCTGTATAATTTATTGCTTTCTCAATGACGGTTGAAAGAATCAATATTTTGACTGTCATTAAATAATGATGTCTTCTTTTTGATAGATTTGGCATTTCATATAATCGTTCTTTATGAAAATCTTGTTAACTCTGTGAACGAGCAAGGACAGTCCCCTCTCCATGTCTTGGCCTCCAAGCCTAAGCCTTTAGAAGCGGTAGCCACCTCGGACTATGCGATAGAATCATATATCACTGTAAGTATTACAAGCACGTTTCTTCCAAATTTTATTAGTGCTTAATGTGACTCTTGCTAATTATTCTTTAATGGAAGGTATATTTATCAATGAGCTTCAGAAGGAGACAAATTATAACCAGTCTGATCTGTTCAAAACGGATGCAAAGAAAATGAACAACCCACAAAACTACGAAACGTGCATCAATTTCATTAAACTGATAAAAACGACGGTCAAAGTTTGTAAGTCCAAGTTTTATTTGTTATTAATTACCTGCTAAGATCAAGTCAGTAACAAAGATATTTCCATTTCCAGTGATTAACAACGAAGGAACTACACAGAAAGAACCACTTCAAAGAGATGCAGAGAACCCTCAAGGTGAGTGATTCTCATTCTATCAGGAATTAATTTCCTTGATGCTACTAAGGGTCAACTCCAAATGCCTATATGTCAGTCACAAAGATATTTCCATTTCCAGTGGTTAACAATAGAGGAACTACACAGAGAGAACAATTGTAATGACCCATAGCATCACTATTTGTACAGATCATGGTGTTGTTGTACAAATTAACTATGTGACAAAGGAAATTGCCCTTTTATCATTTGTAATTGGATTACCTAGATGTATAAATGATAAAAGGTTCATATGATTAGTTCCGGATTGAGATGATATGAGACAGTATCAATCCACGAAGGTTTAATCATTAAATATCCCTAGTCGGAGTATTATCGAGATTGGACATCGATAATCCGTAAAAGACTAGTATTACACTTGTGCGCGTTGTGAGAGCATAACGACATAGTTCTCATATATTTGGGTATAAGATACTCATGCAAGTGTAATAGGAGGTTGTGTTTACCGATGGTACGGGAACAGCTTCGCTCTGGATAGACCCCTCGGAATTCCATTGGTAGTATGACTATGTGTCTATAGAAGTCCAAATCAGGGTAGGTGTATTTGGTCTTAACCTGAGACTTGCACCGCTAATACTTGCGACAATCAATATACTTTGGTTTTGGTCGTCCAGGGCTTTAACAGGTTCTGTGTATGCCTCTTCTGGGTATATTGAGAATCGTAGTGTATTGGGTGTGATGTCAAGATGGAAGTATCACTTCAGTCATAGTGGAGATAATGATCACGTAGGATACGGAACTTGTGCTTTTTTATGCTGCAGCTATCGGGATAATATGACTAGGTCATGATTATCCGATTATAGAGACTAGTTACCAGAGATCCGATATGTGCTTCGTACGGGGCAGACACAATTCCAGCCCCAGGCCTAGCATGTGACATCTGATGCTGGATCGTAATACGCAATACTACGTATACTACGCCTGATATAGATCACATATTCCTTTAAGAATATTTCTGGAGAATTGGGTAGGCACGGTGCTTTGCTAGAAGCCAACCATGTCTTGTAAATCGGTAAAAACGTAGTACTAGGTACGTACGTGTTCGGATAGTCCGACGACCGGATTTACTGCCAACATATCCGGGGATCTCATGGGTCGCTTCCCGAAGATTCACCGATGACGTATGACTCGCACTTTATTAATCTGGGATTAATTATAAGAGAGAGAAAATTAATCTGGGATTAATTACGGAGATATTTTATCTGGGATAAAATATTACTTAAAGAGAGAGAACGATTAATTTGGAATTAATCGATAAAATAATATATTCGATATATTATACGAAATTGGATTTCGACGCGGAATTAAAATTAGATTTTAATTCGGGCGAACGAGTTAATTTAGAATTAATTCGCTAGCGACGTGAATAGTAATTTTGCTAGGCATAATTATTTAATTAAATTTGATTTAATTACGTCGCAACGGAAAATTCGTTAATTCGGAATTAGCGAACCCGAGCCCGGAAGTGTTTGCGGGCCCACTCGCATTTCCAATCGAGTGGGGCCCACAAGTCATATCAAGTGTCACATCACTAGTCAACTTTATCACTTTATTGTGATGAAAGTTGTTGGTTGATGGTTGAGTGTGCAACACACTTATGTGATGGCTTGAAAGACATTTACCATTTCTTTTATTATTTTGGTATTTGACTTTCATTTTCTGTATTAGGTACACAAAACACAAACACATTACCTCTTTCTTCTCCTCTCCTCACATTCGGCCAAGGGCCATCTTTCTTCTCTCTCAATTTTCCAACAAGCCGAGAGTTGGATGAAGAACAAGGGAATTTTGTGGCAAAATTTCCAAGTGCTAGCACACATGAAGAGTCATCCAAAGGTGATAGGGAAACCCACCCATGGGCATGGAATGCACACCCAAGCTTGGAGCTTGGCCGAACACTTGGAGCACAAAAATGGAAGCCATTGCCGAGAGCACCTTGGAGGAAAAGCTTGAAGATTTTTATTGTTCCTCGCATCGCAAAAGCCGATCATTGTAAGTATGATTCCGCCATACTTCTTTTGAGTATTCACACATGATTTCTATGCTTGAATTGATCTTGGGACTAACCTAAAAACCCAACAATGGTATCTTGGCCATTTTGAGCATGAAATTGAAATTAGGGTAAAATTGGGTAAAAATGATTTGAGCATGTTTTGATGAAATTGATTGTTGATATATGCTTGAATGATGATAACATGGTGTTATACATGATCAATTTGATGAAAATTTGAATGTATCAATTTTTCCCCAAATTTGAGGCTTGGCCGAAAGTTGATGCTTGCCCTAAGTCATGGTGATTTTTGATTTTGATCATTGGATGAGTTGAAATCATTTGGGAAATGTTGATTTAGGATTTAATTGGATTGAATTTGGAATCGGACATGAAAAACCCTAAATTGCCGTGAGTGATAAAGCATGAAAATGATTGATTGTTTGATTCAATTGTGTTGGACATAAGTTGATGATGATAAGCATAATTAATTGAGTAAATTAGTGTTTTGGAAATGTTAATTTGGTTAATTAATTATAGCAATACACTTTGAATTAATTAAATTGTGATATTGGAATGTTGTGATTTAATTAATTGGGCCAAATTTGGAATTGGGCTTGTAAAAGTTGTAATTGGGCTTAATGAGCTTGGTTGGGCCAAGTTTGGTTTAGGCTAATTGGTTGGATCCAATTGGGCCCAAAACCATATCCATAAAGTCCAAATATAATTAAATGGACCTTTAATTTTAATTGGGCCTAATGGGCCTAAATTGGTTTCTTGGAAAATAAGGGTGATTCCTTAAATAGGCTTTGGTATTCGGGTTTGACCCATATTGACCAAAAGTCCATGCCTTAAGAAATTAATTGAAAGCCCATTGGACTTTAATTAAATTGACATTGGATGTTAATTGGGCTTTGAGACCCGTAACGATTAGACTTAGAATCTAAGTCGTAAAGGCACATTAAAAAGCTTAATTATTTAATTTAGAATTAAATATAGAATTAGCATTAAATACAAATTGGATTTAATGTTGTAGTTTAATATAATTCGAGAATTCGTACTTTGAGTACTTATTCTTAAAACGAGTTGGACTCGCGCAAAATCAAATCGTTGTTTGAACATTGGATGGTCATTAATTTCATATTAATTAATTGGATTTGATTGATTGATTAGATGCTTTGTGTGAATACATGGATGCGATGTATGAATAATGTATATCGGATGGATATTAGATGGGTGAGGGCAATTTTGGAAATTGTTGTAATAAATTTAGAATTTATTAAATTGGACCTGCGTGTCCAGCCTATTACCTCTTGACTCTTTGTATTTCTCTTCTCACCTATTCCCCTCAATGTAAATGAGGTTTCTTTAGAAGTGTTATGTAATCGGGTAGAAGTAATACTTGTGCTAGCTGGAGAGAGGAAAGAGAGAGATTTGTTCTAGGAATAATGTGTTTAAATATCCATCCACATATCATTATTATATTTATTTATACGCGCCTTATTATGTTTTTAGAATGCATGTTTAAGGGTGTATGATGATGAGACCTAACAAAGATAATTAATTGGTTGCCAATTACGCGAAAAAATCCTCGACACATATTAAGCGTTTTTCCTTCCATTGAGTGATTCTTACTCAAGATCCAAGATTGGCACTGGTTTGTTGGCCAAAGTCAAGACCTTTGTCCGTCGCGGATGTGTTTGAATCATGAAGGCTTTGTTCCATATCGGTGTCTTGTCCAAGTTGTGATTTGTTGGCCAAAGTCAAGATCACTTTTTGTCCATCGACATCGATTACGAAGCTTTCCAAGGTCAATGGGTTCCGCTTAACTGAGATCATTAAGTTTGTTGTGCCAAAGTCAATGCTTAGTTGATTCAGAGGAAAAATGTTAGGGAATATATTGGATATATTGGCATATATAAGATATATATTTCGGACTTGGATGTCCACCTACTGGATCTAGGAATTGGATGAGATCCAATTGATCTTAGAGATCTACCTAGTTAATTATCATACAATTTGTTGGCCAAAGTCAAGATTGTGTGTTATTTAACGGGATCCTAGCCCACTAGGAAACAAGGTTTCCCGAGTTCTCCACAGAGAGTTAGAGGCTCGCCGAAAAATAGTGGGAGATAAATATTAAATTTGCAATATTCATTTAGTTACTTGCCAATACGCGCTCATTTTAAATTTTTCGTCATATAAATTAATAAATTTGTTGGACTAATATTTAATCGTTGTTTTATATTAAACAGTTGGACTGTATTCAAACTACTTCTGTTTCCTGGCTCATGGGCTTTTTTCGGCTGTCTGGATGTGGGCTGGCCTGTTTTTAGGGTTTGCGTTAGTTGGTCTTGGGTGTGTGTTAGCAGGTTTAGCTCTTGTTCCTTTTGTGTTGGTGCTGTTTCTTTGCTTGGGTTTGTTTGAGGCTGCTCCGTTTGCGTTGAGGGGTGCTCTTTTCCTCTCATCGTTCGGTTTCCTTTTCGGCTGAAGATCTCGGCTGTTGGCTCCTTTGTGAGTTGGGGTTTGCTGTTGTGTTGGTTTTGTTCCTTTGCTGGCCTTTGCTTTGGTGGCTTGGTTTTTTATTTTTGGCTTTTGGTTCAAATTTGAGCTGGAAGTTTCGTTTTCGATGTGGGACTGGTTTTGTTAGTTTGAGCCTGTGGTGCCTCTTTGTTTTAATCGATGTGGGTCTTGGCTCTGCTATTTGTTCATGTTTGGGAGCTCGGCTGGGCTTGTGGTCCTGCTTGCGGCTTGTTTCTTCGGCAAGTGGGCTTGTTTTGTTCTTGTGTTCGGCTGTTTGAAGTCTGGAGTGGGCTTATCTGGTTTGCTTGGGGCTTTCGGCAGCCTGTTGCTTGTGGTTCGGTGCGTGGGCTATTATTACGGTTCGGCTTGTGGTGTGTGGTTTTTGCCTTGCCTGCTGCGTGTGCAGTTCACCAACTTGTGGGCTGGCTGTTGGCGTCTGAGGGCTTGATTCTCGTTTTGCGTTTTGGGCTGCGGAGTAATTCAATTTCGTCTTTGTTTATGGGCTGTTTTTGCGTGGGCTGTTTTTGTTCATCTTTGTTAGCTTCGGCTGGGGTTTTTTTGTTGTTTGCCGGTTTCGGCTTTTTGGGCTTTGGTTTTATTTTCTTGGGCCATGTATTCGGCTTTGGTTTTTTTCTGCTCTTGTATTTTTTCTTGGGCCATGTATTCGGCTTTTGAACTTCGGTTCCTTGTAGTGCTTTATGCACTTTCCTGGGGGATGCCCCTTGTACGTTTGTACATAAAACACTTTTTGGAATATAATTGTAACCTTTTCCAAAAAAAAAAAAAAAAAAAAAAAAAAAAAAAAAAAGTATTCAAACTACTTCAATTAATAGTTGATTTTATAATTGGATTATAGTAATCAATATAATTGAATTTAACCTATTAAATTATAAATGATTATATAGTTAGACTATAGTAATCATTATAATCAATAGTACCTGAAATCGTTGATTAAATAGTTGGACTATTAGAATCAAGATAACTGAAAGATTAGTGTTTAAAACATAATCCTGGGAGAAAATGTCATTAAACGACTTTAATTTTCAGATTGGGAATAAAATCTCAGGATAGTCCTGGGTGACCGAGAAGTTACTTTATTTGATAGAGTGACGTCTCGAGCCTAAGCCCGGAGTTGAGAAAATAGTAGAACATGATATTTGGAATATTCATGTGATGATAACTTTAGTGCTTAATCCGTTATGCTTGCCGCAAAGACTCCTTAATTTTTTAATCAGAACCAAGGATTAGATCCTTATAGTATGATATTGAAATTGAAGGATCTTCATAGATCTATCCTTAGATCTTAGAAGTACAAAATTGCAATAGAAAACTCTTGGAGAGTTAATGGCTATACTCAAGGAGACAAAGCCAGAGTTTGCAATAGGTCAAGAAGCGCAAGGC